>JALPQD010000039.1:5705288-5761192 GCA_023101885.1 Typhlomys cinereus
TCCTCGTCCCCCACCTGATTTCCCCACACCGTGGGCATCCTCCCAGCCCTGCACCCAATGAAGACTCGCAGGAAGACCATTTTCCCACCCTGCTCCCAGGAGGAGAAAACCTGGCGGCCTCATTGGCCAAGGGCAGAGCAGAGCATGGGCCTCACCGTGTTCTTGGAGTTTCTGGGTGGCCTGTGTCCTTACCATCCCTCGGGGTTGGGGGGAGTTCTTCCAGAGTGACTCTGGAGTCCAGGGTCTGGAAGGGGGACTGCACCCACATCCTTCCTCTCTGGGCTAGGGATGGCTCCCCTGGCCTGGGACAGATGTCATGACGTCAGCGGCAACTACAGCTGCCAGGATACACCAGCCTGACCTTTGCCCCCAGACCACAGTGCCTGGCCGCTGCCCAGTGGTTGAGGGCGAGCTTGCGTCACAATGACTGTGAGACACTAGCAGGCAGCTGGGAGAGGGAGCCCGCAGAGGAAGCCACCTGGAAGATGGAGCCCCTCGATCAGTAGCCCATCTGAGGGGGGCTCTAAGCTTATAGGACCTTGGAGGCCTTACCCGGGAGTCCCCCTCAAGGTGAGTGTGAGGGCGCCCAGAGCCTATGATGAGCTGGGAGCAGGGTGTGGCGGGGGAAAGAGTCAGGGCCTGGAGACCCCTCAATATCAGATCTGAGGGTGGGGATTGGGGCTCTGACTCCCCAACAAGAAGCTTGTTCAAAATGTATATCTTGGGCTGGGTAGATGATTCAGGGTTCAGCTCTTGCCTTGCAAGCAGAGATCAGAGCGTGGATTCCCAGAGCCCACGTAAAGATGTCTTGGCCACTGTGGGAGCCAGACTATAATTCTAGCCCCAGGAGCCTGAACCCAGAAAGACCCAGAGCAAAATGGCTGGCCAGACTAGCCCTAACGGCCAACTAGAGACCTGGGTTCACGGCAGTTAGGTAGAAGAGCGTTGGAGGATGATTCTGGATATTTCCCTTGGGCCTCCACAGGCACACACATTCAACTCCATTCATGTACATATACCGCACATAAATACATGCACCTACCCACACACATGCATAAAAGAAAATAGTGTATATGTTGGCTGTGCGTACAGCATGATGATAGAATTCTGGATATAACAAGCCCTCTGTCCTGTCCTTTGGTACAGAGTCTGGGGAGAGCAAGTCGAGTGTGTTGCCAGTCCGCACCCCCATTCAGAGAACAGATTTTGCGATCCAGCCCGTGGAATTCTATCACCTACCCGGGGCCCCATTTCAGTTTCACTTTCAAAATGTCGGTGCGAGCTGGCTCAGGTGTGAACTGCCCGGGGGGAGAGGGAATGGGGTGGAGGGGGGATGGTACAGACCTGTGATCACAGCGCCTTAGGGAGGTGCAGGCAGGAGGGGGATGAGTTATAGCCCAGTCTGAGCCATGTGTGGGGACCCTGCCTCAAAATGCCTGCAAGAGGCTCGTGTAGGATCTCCCCCATTCTATAGAGCAAAGAGCCTGTTGCCCGGGATCTCCAAGCTGACAGTTGGGGAATGAAGAAAAACACTTTTCTATTTTTTTTGAGACAGGGTCAGGCTGGCCTTGAACTAGGCTTCCTTCCTCCAGCTCCACAGTAGTGGGCCTCAAACCCAGGGCTTGGCAGACCCCTTGGCACTGCCTCGGTCTCTTGTGATACTCTGAGCAAATACTTTATTTCTGCATTTAAGAAACAGAGAGAGAGAGAATGCCTGGAGGTTGTTCCCACTCAGGCCACTGGGTTGCCAGCTGGTGTCTTACCTTAGGCTGAACTATGTCACCAGCGGGTGACATTTTTTTAGACAGTGAGGGCAGCAACTGGCCTTTGTTGGGTAGATACTGTGAGCCCCGTGTCCCATCTGCTAGCTCATAAACGTCACAGCAACAACCTTCTCCAGGCGGCCAGCGCCGCCGTCTTGCCGGTTGAGGCCACAGAGGCCTGAAGCCTCCAGCGCCTGCCCGGCCGGCGGCTCCAGCCCGCAGCACCTGCCCGCGGGTCCGGCGGCGCGATGGCCTTGGGATGGCCGTGGTCCTCGCGACCGCCTCGCTCGCCACCCGGTGCCCCAGCAGGCGTGAGGATGCCCTGAGCTGAGCTCGGGGTCAGACATGTTCTGGCGGCACCTCGGCCCGGGGACCCAGGCGGGGGTGTCCTGGGGGTGTCCGGGCGCCTGCGATCACCGACGCAGGTCCCCGCTGCTGCCCAAGCTGTCGCCGTCCGAGGTTCCGGCGACGCGGAGCTACAGCGGCGGCTCCTCGTGGTGGCAGGACCGGGACCCCGAGCCCCGGCTGGGCGTCGGGAACTCCGGGTCATCGCGCCTGCCCTTCCTGCCCACCCCGACCTCTCGGGCGGCGCAGAGCGACGGGGCGCTGCGGGACCTGCTGCTGCTGCCGCCGCTGCTGCCCGCCGGCGCGACGCGGGGAGCGGGGACCCCGGGGCCCTGCAGGAACGCGGACAGGAACCTCCCTGACAACTTGGGCACGCTCTTGGGGGAGCTACTCCCCAGCAAGTTTCGGGATTTCTTGCACCAGCTGCGCACCAAATGTGCCAACTCGCCGGAGCAGAGTGAGGCCGCGCGGGGGTGCGCGCGAGCAGCGGGGGGCTGGGGCTCGGCCCCCCTCGGGTGCTCAGAGGGGCCCCCACCGCCGGCTGAGCAGCAGTGTCTACTCTCCGGAGCTCACCAGACTCTCCTCCCCCTCCTCCCTCCCGTCCTCCTCCTCTTCCTCATTTTCTCCGCCTCCTCGCGGTCCTGTTCTCTTCCTCCTCCTCCCCCTTCCCCTGTGCTCCTCCTCTTCTCTTCCTCTTTCCCCTCTCCCCAGCCCCAGCACCCTCAGCACCCTCAGCACTGCAGCACCCCACAAGCACCTCAAAGCACACCCCAAGTTCTCCTCAGTGTCCCAGCTGCTCATTCCTCCCAAACGTGTGGTAAGTGGAGGGTCCTTTTTTTTTGGGGGGGGGGTTGTCCCCTTGTGCTATGGGACTGGCCAGGTATCTCACCGCTGGGGTCTGTCTGTCTTCAAGGGACCCCACAGCTTCCAACTTGCAAGATAGTCTTGGGGAGGAGCCTACCCTGGGACCCCTTCGAGGTGACCACTCCAAATTCACCACTGGCAGAAAAACCAACCCGTGAGTTCTGGGAGAGGAGGAGAGGGGTGTGTGGGGACCCTTCCCTCCCGGGCTTCCTGTCATTCCCCACTGGTTTATCCATCGGGTCCCGCGCCCATCCAGTAATAGGCCTGCCGGCGCCTTCTTGCTTGGTTCTCGTGTTTCTCCACCGTCATCGCAGGCGTCCCCATGGGCCACTCTACAAATCCCTCTGAATCTCCACCTGCCCAATAATACCCATCGGTCTTGCACCCAAGACTCCGGCAGCTGAGTCCACTTCCTCTGTCCACAAATGCCCACGGAGGGGGGGTCTATCCATCAGCTCTACCACCCACTGTTTGCAAATGTTTCCATTGACTGACAGATCCAGGACTCTAGCCATCCCGAATCTAAGCATGAAGCCATCCAGTCATCTGCCTGAGAGCCAGTACTTCACAGCCAGATAGTATCATTAGTTCATCCATCAGTCTATCCAGTTATCAGCACTGTCAGTCTACCTGCCTGTCAACATGCCATCAGTCTACCACCCCCTCCCCACCCATCTTCCACCCTTCTCTCATCCTGTCCTTGACACTCATCCCTTCTGTTTTCCAATTTTTATCAAGTTTTCCTACATGTCAGATATTGGAGGAAATAAATGGAATGACAGTAGTAAGAGTACTTGGGTCCAGATGCTGATGGAGGGGGAAGGAAACCACGGAAACTTCCTCCAGCAGACTGCATGAGGGGGACAGGCTAAGAGCCCTGCCCGTGTGTTTACACTTGGATCACTCATCCTGTCTGTGCCCATGGCAGGCAATACTAACGGGTCACCGCACATTTCTCCTTGAATCTCACACCCTCATTTAATGGTTCTCCAGCCAGGTATCTTGCAAGATCAGAGTAGAGACCAGGATTGAACAGCTCCCTGTGTGTGATCTTCCAACAAGTTAGAACAGATTCCAGCACTCCCCCCCCCCAAAGCAGGGAAGGCGGACCCCACACCAGCAGGCAGAGTTGGGGGATGCTTCAGTCTGGTCCTTCACCAGCATGAGCTAGGTTTGCATCAGCCTCCATTGCCCTGATGTCTGCAGCTCTGCCCTCACTCTCTACCAAAGAGCTGGGTAGCTCTTTGATGGGTGGACAAGAAGCGCCCCCTCCAGGTCCACAAACAGAAGGGAGGGCATCGGAGTCTGAGAGTGAAATGGCAGCCCTTTCTCAGCCTTGCCCTTGAGGAGGCAGAGGTTAAACAAGCTAGCAGGTTTTCAAAAAGAACAGTTTTTATTTATTCTCTGTCAGTTGCATGTATGAAATTGTATCATGTATGTGCATGTATCGATTCCATACATACACATAACATATCTACACACACCCACCCCATCACCAACCACTCTCCCCAGAACCTCCCTTCTCTTTTCTGCTCCTCTCTCTTTCTATAAACCATTAAGTCTCATTGGTGTTGCACACACACACACACACACACACACACACACACACACACACATGGGGTGTGGAGCCAAACCATTGGAGAGTAGGCAACCTATCGGCAGCCATCAACTGCCAACAGCCCCTCAGCTAGAGGTGTGTGGGGGTCTCAGGCCCCCACCCCCACTCCCATGTCGTAGTGTTGACTGCTTGGATCTTGTGCATGTAACCCTAGCTTCTGAGTCCTGAGGGCACCAGCCACTGTTGGGCCCAGAAGACAGTGTCTCAGGACACCTCCTCTGCATCCTCCCACTCTCACCTTCTTTCCGCCCCATCTTCCACAAGGTTCCTTGAGCCGCCGGTTGGCATAAACAGCCCTCCAGGGCTGAGCGCTAAGCAGTTGCTGATTCTCAGCAGCATGATCAGTTTAGGGGGTCACTGAAGAAAGAAGTGGCTGAGAGTAGCAACATCTCATCTATGGCATAACATAACTTAGGAGGTAGTTTTGACCACATGACAGGCTGGGCAGTCTGAGGGCTATCCTCCTGTCTGCTTGTCTGGTGCTTGAGTGACAGCTCTGGGCAGGATGTAGATCTAGTCTCCACTCCTTGGTTTTCTCACGTGCAAATGGGGGCGACTGGGTTTAATGAGATGATGGCCATCCCACGTTGGGTCGAGCAACAAGCACTGGGGTGACTTTGCCCCCAGTCATCCCATTAAGTGATGGTCGGTTGGGGTGGAGTGGCGGGTTTTGGGCTCAGTCCCTGGCCCTGCTTCCCTCTGCCCTCTCTTGGCAGGGCCCCCAGCACGCAGACCCCAAAGGTCAAGGCTGTGCTCCTTCACAGCCCCTCTGGGGAAGGATCCAGGCCCCGCAGGCGCTGCTGCCCTTTCCGGGTACGATTTGCCGACGAGACCTTACAGGACTCGGCCCTCCGATACTGGGAGCGCAATCGAGCAGGTAAGCATCTACTTGCTCCTGGGATTCTAGAAAACTCCAGGTCAGTCCAGGCTGGAGAGATTGATGGGGGAAGGGGGAGGCGGAGGGAGTGGGAGTTAAAATCTTTGCCTCATAAGGGAAAGGACCTGAGTTCAGATCCCCAGTTCCCACTGTAAACAAAATGCTGTCAGATGTGGCTGTGGACTATAATTAGGACCTTGGAAGGTGGAGCCTGGGAAACCCCAGGGCAAAGCAATAAGGAGGCAAAGCAATCCAGGGTGATGCCTGATGTCACCCTTGGATCTCCACAGGGACATATATGCACACAGGCACACACACATACTTGTATACCTTCTCATGTATACACACACACACACACTAGGAGTGCAGCTCCTGATAGTGCAGGGCTGGGCCACCCCTCGCCCCCCCAAGTTCTGACATCTCTAAGAGGGTGTCAAGGTGACATTGGCGGAGCAACAGGAGCATCGGGAGCAGGGCACTGGGGCATGTGGGACCAGTGGTCAGTGGCGGACAGTACACGATGTCCATCAAGCTGTTGCTACGTATCCTCTCCATGCTGCTGCCCCCGTGTCATGCCTGCCCACTGGGGTCCCAGCCCCTCAGCTCTAGGGGCTGACAGAGATCACAGTCTTTCTCTCTCCTTGAAGGCAGCCCGCAGGGCCAGGCGGAGCCAGTGCATAGAAAGGTCCTCTGCTGGGGACAGTTGGCACCAATGTCTCACAGAGAAACTCAGACCCACCCAGCCGGCTTCCCAGGCAAAAGACCGCACAGAATGGATGTGATTGACCGTTTCTTGTTTTCTGAATGCATAGCAGAGGGCTACAGGACCACCACACTGAAAACTCTTGCCCTGTGTGCCCTCTACCCTGGAAACTCTGCAGCCACTTCTCGGGCACCTACGATGTGCCCTTTCGGGAAATAGCTGTCCCAGTTCTGTTGTGGGCGAAGTCCTACAAATCCAGGACTTCTGTGACCCCGAGGAATCCAGCCAGCATCCTAGAATCACAAGAAATGTGAAGAAACTCATTTTTTTCCTTTTGCACGTGTGTGCACATGTGTGTGAGAGCATATGTGTGTGTCTTTGTGTGTATGCATACATGCACTTGGAAGAATTTTATTTTTAGTTGAATCAAGAACACTTATGCCTAGGGCTAGGAGTGTGTGTGTGTGTGCGTGTGTGCATGCATGCGTGTGCATGTGATTTTGTTTTTGAAACAGGGTGACCTGTAGTCCAGGCTGACCTCAGAGTCACTATGTCCTTGATGGTGAATTTGAACTCGTGATCCTCCTACCTACATCGCGCAGGCAATGGGTTCACGCATGTTGCCAGCACGCTGGCCCCTGGCTTCTGGTTATTTGGTTAATGGGAAAATCGAGGCAGAAGGGGTTTTTGCGGGAGCCATAGGAGTACTGAATAGAAGCCAGCACACCCCAGAAATCCCAGGACAGGCCAAGCCCAGGAGAAGGGCTGGTGCCACAAGGCACTGTGGTCGTACCTCCAGAGCTCCAGGCACAGGAGACGGAGGACAGCCGGCACCCACTCAGCTCGTCCTGTTGCGATGAATTTGAGGGTATCTGACCAGCCCGAATGGAGGCTTTGAGGCACCCAGTCCCGATACACCACGTTATCCCGCTGCTCTGTCTCTGGGATTTCCATGGGAAAACAGCTCCACTTGGGGGTGAGAGGCGGACTGGGGGCATTTCGGGGTACAGCTTGGGTAGTAACCACCATCCCGGTCACCTCAGGTAGTTTTAAGGCCCAGGCCTTCTCTGGAGACAGAGGCCTTGGGGAGCCTGGAGTTGCCATGGAGACAGGACTCTGCCAGGCCTGGCGGCCAGGGGGCCGGAGGGTGGGGGTGCTGGTGCTCTCCCCCTCCCCCAGCCCCAGGGAGGGGATGGGGGGCTCAGCCACGCCCCCTCTCCTGCAGTCAGGCAGAACGTGTTCCAGACGGAGCAGCAGACGACTCTGCCGGCCGTTTCAGTGTCTGAGCGGTTGCTCGGCAGCGTCGGGAGATGGCTGGAGAGTCTGCCGAGAACCATGTACCCCAGAGCTGAGGAGTCCAGGGCTGGTTCCTGCCGCTGGGACTGTCCCCGCCTGTAAGGCCCTGGGGAAGGGGAAGGGGGGACCCTGTGGCCCAGTTCCTCTGGGACAGGCCAGCCAAACTCACCCCCCCCCATCAGGTTCACGTCCGAGCCACCGGCCTACTTTTCCAAGAACTCGACCATGAGGAATAGCCTGCCCCTCATCTCCAGGCCCAGCACCCTAAGGCCACAGGGCAACTTCCGGAACTTCGTGGACATCCCCAACAAGCTGGAACACATGAGCCACCCGCCTAGCCCCTGGAGCCAGAAGTTGGTGAGCGAAAACAGGGGCAGACCCCACCGGGGACCTGCCTTCTTGGCTCGCTGCCCTTCGGTGGCCAGGGGTCCCTAGGAGTAGCCAGCACTGCAGCCGAGGCATGGACCCTCAAGGTTCAGCGTTCCCCCCACACCTCGGCTGCAAACCTGGAGCCATCAAGGTGGGCTGTATCGCGCCTTCTCTCCTCAGCTGCCTGTCTCCCCCTCCACTCCTAGGGACCCCTCTCCTCCCCTGGGGTCCCCCTAACACCCTCTTTGTCACCCCAGGAGTCTTTTCTGCCCAGCTTGGTGCTGCAGTCTGTTCTAAAGCAAGACCGCCCTAAGGGTTACCACCTGCCTTCCACCATCCTACAGCCTGCCCAGAGGTGAACGCCCACAGGAGCCCCCGGGGGACAAGGGGTGCCCCCCCCTCCAGGCAATGAAGAGGGTTCTCCCACGTCCCACAAATAAACGCACATCCCAAGTGGCTGGGACGGGCCACTAGGTCTCCCAGGATAAGCCTTTCCTAGGTGTCTAATTTAGGTCTCCAGGTATTCCAAACAGAAGGGGGAAGGGCAGTAGACTCACAGCTGGGGTGAGGCTGGAGAGGAGGATGAGCATGGATAGGGGGCATCCTCAAAGTTCAGAGCTCGTTGCTCTCTTCCAGTTGGTAGTCAACTGCACTATCTCAAAACTAAGATCAAGCTTCTATAGCCCCCTAGATCAGCCCATGCCTGAAGCAGGCTCCTGTCAACATCTGAAGCTGGGGGGTGGAAGCATTGCCCCCCTGTCTTTTGTGCCAAAGGCGCCTCCACATTCTCTCCCATCAGGGGGTGATGGTATCCAGCTGTCGGTCTGGGTAAAAGAACTCTGACTGGAGACAAAGTCAGCCTTCTGCTTTTGGGACCATGTGCAGTGTTAAGTGTGCGTCAGGAGGTGGCAAGAGGCGAGGAGAAGGGTGTTTACCGGAGCCGCACGATTCAGCCGCCCCCAGAGCCATCTGGGTGCCAGGCTGAGCCCTGGCCCAATCATGCCCCAACCGCTGCAGGGAGCCAGTCAGTTCCCCAAACCCTGGCCGCAGCGGAGAGCAAGGTCTTTATCGCCACCTGCCGGCCAGAGAAGAGACAGAGAGAACTCGCCGCACTCTCGGGGTCCCCCCCCCAAAAAGAATGGAGCGCCAGGACGTGGTTGGGCCTGGACGCTGTGGGCGGGTGACCTCTGAGCCTGGATAGGTGAAGACTGGAAAGAAAAGTGGATGGAGGCGCGATGGGCGTGGCGCCCCTGGTGCCCTGCGCAGGGGCTGGAGCGGGGCGCAGGGCCCGAGAGTTTCTCTCCCTCGCGCCCTTCCAGAACTTTCGCGCCGCGCCCCGGACCCGGGTGTCCCGCTTCCCCGCGGATTCCACGCGCGGCCCCGGGGCCGCCCCGCGCCTGTGTCCCATACCGGCCACGCGGGGGCAGTGTTGGTCTGGCTTTGCGCCGCCACAACTTCCCGGCCCCTCGCTCCGGGTCCCCAACTTTTTCCATCCGCGTCCCCAACGGCCGCACCTGTCGCTGAACCCCGAAACACAGCTCGCCGCGCAGCCCACGGCGACCGCCGCGGTCCGCGAAGTGGGGACCTCGCGACCCGCGGTCGCCCAGGACACGGAGAGCTTAGCACGTCGCACCGCCCGGCTCTCACATACATACACACAGATGGGGACGCACAACTCACCATGTAGAGACCCCCCCAAGCGCACACACAAGCCACAGCATGCAGAGATACACACACACACACACACACACACACAATGTAGAGACCGACCCCACATGCACAGAGATACACCCCACACCACATAGACCACACACATGTAACAACCCCACACACAAGAGATCATTCATACACCACAGAGATGTACATACTCCCCTATCCCACAGCACATAGAGACATCAGACACGTAAAACATAGATATCACAGGCACCAACGTGCTGCACTATACCACACACACTGTACCAGGCACATGGACACACACACACACACACACACACACACACACACACACACACACCAGGTAACCCCTGCAGACTCAGGCAACATACTTCAGAACATGTTGCACTGACACATAGCTGTAGACCTGCACTCCACCTGGCTCTGTCTTGGGGTCATTTGGGCCCCCAGACTGCTGTCTACCTACTGCCATAACACCCAGGCACACACACAGTCTGCTCTTGACCAAGAGGGGCTGAGGGGGAGGGAAGGGTGTGGAGGGGTGGGACTGGCCCCTTGGGAATGTCGCAGGTCCTGGGCATCTCTTGCCTTTCTGGACCTTTGGCAGGTGGCCAGCCCTCCGGAGCCCCCAGGAAGGCAAAGAAACCCCCAGCCCTCCAGCCCCCCCGCCTGTGCCCCTCTCCTTGCGCATCCCCCCCCACACCTCTGTCATCTCCTCCCCTGTGCCAACCCAGGAGGGACAGGAAGGAAAACCACTCCTTTCTCTGGAATGTTCCCTGCCTGCATAGCAAGTCTCTGCACCCCTCTCCGCTAGAGAGGTGGGGGTGTCATCTGTGCTCCCCACCCTGGCTGGTTCCCACAGCTACACTCAGGAGCGTTACTCCTTGGCTGGAACTGGGGCCCAGAGAGCTCGGCTCATTTTTCAGGGTCACGTAGCTTTCCAGTGTGGAGTCGGCAGCCCAACAGCCTTGTCCCATAGCAGGGCCACTGTGGCCGTGGTTAGGTGGGTTCCCTGGGTGTGCAGGAGGCTCTGGGGATCCTGGGGGAGGGGCTTGCTTGGAGAAGGGTGCAGGAGGACCTGGAACCCATGCGACAGGATGAAGGGCCTAGCGAAGGCCCTGGGAGTCAGAAACCAGCAAGACCAGGGCAGGCTGGACCCCAACCGGAGGACAAGCAGCTGGGCGGGGAGAGACCTGCTGAACTCCTAGTGGGGCCCCCGGGACAAGGAGTAAGGAGGACTGTCCCAGATCCCCCCAGCCCCCAGTCTGGACTGCAGGCATTGGGAAGAGAGGCTTAAGCTACACAAAGGGTCTCTCCAGACCAGACCCAGCAAGGGAAACCACGTGGGCATGGTAGGAGGTGTGTGTGAGGTCTGTGAGCTCCCCCTCCCCATGGGGGGGTCTCCTCATAGCCTGACTGAGCCAACCTTGAACCTCAGCCTCCAGATGCTAAGTTCCTGTCGTGTATGTGTGTGTGTGTGTGTGTGTGTGAGAGAGAGAGAGAGAGAGAGAGAGAGAGAGAGAGACCTGGGCTGCAGGCCTCTGTGACAGTCAACTCAAAGGGACTGAGACCAAGTGTCTCGTCTCGGCCACAGAGATACTGCCCCTGAGCTTCGGTGGCCCCCGGCCGGCCAGCACCGCCCTCAGCAGCCCGCAGTCCCATGGGGGACATAATTTCACATACATGGTTAGTCTAAGGACATGGTGCCAAGTGACATGACAGGAAGCCTGGCATCTTGGGGGCACAGAGTGCAGGGCCTCCCCGTGTGCCCGCCCCCTTTCCCCGCCATAGAGTCATGGGGCCGGGTCAGAACTGGACAGAGAAGCACATGGACAGGGTGGGGGTGGGGTGGGGGAAGGGGGGGTGACCTGGAGTTCCCACTCAAGGCTGGTGCTGGAGGTCTATGTGTGGAGCCATGAGGCCGGTCAGGGGCAGAGGGGGTGATGCTGGAGGGGTGCCCTTGCCAGAATAGACAGGCACCCCCCTTTCTCCCTGTCACCCTGGGGGCAAGATGGCCTGCTACCTCAGGGGCTACTTCCAGAGGCCATCCACCCCCCCCAGGAGCTATGTGCTCCTCTTCCCCCAGTGCCCCCACCTCATCCGTACCCCAAAAGAGCTGAGGACAGAGAGCAGCAGATGGCGCTTGGTGCAATTGGGTCCCAGCAGAAGCCACCTGGGAGGACCCCAAACTTCCAGGGGTCACCTGTCAGGTGGAAGCTTGGGGTTGTCATCTGCCCACTGGAGCCGGCCGGACCCCAGCATCTGCCCAGAGAGATCCCTGGACTCTGGATTTCAGTGTTTGCGTTCTAGAGCTTGCTGCGCCTACAGACTCAGTGAGTCGCTACTAAATGTTGCTTCTCTTTATTTATCGTGTGTGTGTGTGTGTGTGTGTGTGTGTGTGTGTGTGTGTGTGTGTGTGTGTATGTTATGTGTGTGTGTCAGAGGGCACTGTGCATCCCTGTGGAGGATCAAGGGTGACTTCAGGAATCATCCTGGATTGCTTCTACCTCCTTTTTGCTGCCCTCTGGGATTTCCCAGGCTCCGCCCACCAGGGCTGGAAGTGCAGGCAGCTGCCTTCTGCCTGGTGTTTTTTCACGTGGGACCTGGGATCTGAACTCTGGACCTCCTGCTCTGGAGGCAGAGTCTTAGCCCCTGAGCCATCTCTCCAGCCCTGCGAGACACTTCTAACACAACTGACCACAGGATCTCATGGTGTCCATCAAGGTGACCAAAAACCAGGGGGGCCAGACAGACCTAGGTCGGCTCTATTGGGGGGGACCTCCAAGGACCCGAAGAGCTCCGGGGCAGACATGTGCAGACCCGAGGCTGCCCCCCTGGGGAGAGGGTGACTCAGGGGAGCAGACTATTCCTGTGGATGAGGAAAACAGCACAGAGAAGTGAAGTAACTGGTCCCAGGTTGCACAGCTGGGGCACCTTAGTAAGAGCTGCCACAGGGTGGAAATACAGAGAAGCTGTTTTCTGAGTCTGGGCTTCCTCCTCCTAGGAGCCCGCCCAGATTTCCTCCAATTCTTGGAAGGAGGCGGGTTGTGGGGGGGCGGTGTTCTGATAAACCCTGCCTACCCCTGGAGGCCCTTCCTTCTTTCCTGACTCCTGCAGAAACACATCTGTCTAGTGCGCGGAGCCCTGTGAGTCAAGCCAGGTTCCTGTCTCCGAGGGTCGCGTCCTGGGGCAGGGCCACCCCCACCTCCAACTGCTGTGGCTGTCTTGACTCAGAATGGAGTCCTGGGTCCCTGGAACATGGCACCCAGCCCCTGCCCCTAGCCAACACAGGCAGGGGAAGCCAGACTGACCCCGGCCAGACAGGAGGTCCCTAGAGATGAAAATAGGCATGGCTTTTGTCTGCTACCCCCACCCCAAAACTGGGCATGTGTCTTACTGGGAGGAGCCCCCAGGAGGCAGGAAGCAGGATTGGCATAGCTCACACCCCCCAGACCCTCCACCCCGAGTCTAGCCACTGAGCAGGGAAGACACACATAGGTTAAGCTGGCTGCACACAGAAGCTACCTACACTCAGGGAGCCTGGGTGTCCGGCCCCAGAGCTGGAGAACCCGGTTTCCCAGCCTTGTGGGGGAACCCATGATAGGAAGCAATGGTCACGTGAATCACTCTTTGTACAGGTATTTCTACATAATCCTGCTTGCAGCCCAACGAGGAGCCCACACTTGGTGGTCTCAGCACACAGCAAATGGGGGGCAGGGAGATCGAGGTTCCAGGCTTTTCATGACTCCACAAGACCCTGTCTCAGAAAAATCCAAACTCATGGTGCACTTTTGCTGGTGCCCACCGAAGTGATAGAGGGGCTCAGTTGATGAGTTCTTGCCCAGTGTGCACGAAGCCCTAGGTTCCATCCTCAGCACCCCCACCCCCAACGCACTGGGGAGCTGTCAACAGGAGGATAAGAAGACCAAGGTCAACCCAGCTGCATAGTGACTGTGAGGCCAGCCTCGGCTACGCAAGAACCTGTCTCAAAAACAAAGCAAAGGCTGGACACATGGCTCAGTGATTAAGTCTCTTGCTGTGAGACCAGAAGGACTCAAGTTCAGATCCCAACACTGGAGTAACTAGCTGCAAGTGGGAACCTCAGCCCTGCATAGGGAGACATGGAGTAGGGGGACCTCGAAGGCTTGCTGGCTCTGGTTCAAAGAGAAACCCTGACTGCAAGAAACAAAGTGGAAAGAGAGGTCAGTCCACATCCTCCTGTGAGGATGTACACACACACACACACACACACACACACAGAGTTACACATACACACATATTGATACATACACACACACATTGATAAACACACATACACAGAGACACACAGACACACGGATATACATACACACACAGATACACATACACACACATTGATATACACAGAGACACACATATACACACAGATATACATACACACACAAACACACACATATACACACATACAAATACACACCACACACAGACACACACACACAAACACAGACACACACTCACATATACATATATATATATACATGCACATACACACATATATATCACACACACCCACATACACAGGACACACACATATCACACACACCACACACAGACACATACATACCCACACATACACCACACACACACATGTACACACACATACACACAACACAGACATAGCATACACGTGTACACACATACACACATACGCACACATATATCACACACATAAACACATATACATACACACACAGACACACACACCACACACACACACACACACACACACAAACACTAGAAAAAGTGGCTCCTGAGAAGAGCAGCAGGAAGGGAAGTCAATCCATTGACACACTTCTTGTGGACGCTCTGGCATGGGGGGTGAGGGGGTAGGGGTGGGGTGGGAGGGTGGGGAGCTTCCGTCACCTTCAGCCTGATGGACATGGTGGACAGGCTCTTCCACGGCCACTGGATTGTGCAGGCAGAGATGCCACGCCCGCAGGGTGTCACAGCAGGTGGGGGTGCTCTGGTCACCCCATGAAGAGCTGTGGGCTCCTGGGTGCCTCACTGGGAGGCCAAGTGTGGAGGTACATGAGGGTTCGCAGATCGCAGTGAGACTCATAGATGCACAGCCACTGGGCCAGGGTCACACAGCAGAGTGGACACAAGGACCTGGTCCGCTTGTCACAGCCATGGGTGTGGGGAAGCTAGTCGCCAGGAAAGGACATCTGGGCCATTGCTCAGAGGGTCACTATGCAGCCAAAGCACCTTCGAAACCTGTTTTCTAAGCCAAGGCGGCCGAGACCGCAAGTTCAAAGTCAGCCTGGGGTATACAGTGAGTTCTAGTCCCTGCTCAGAAAGACCAAGGCCCTGGGTTCTATGCACAGCACCACAAAAACCTGTCTATAGATTCACCTTTCTATCCTCCATTTATCTACCCATCCACCAACTATCTATCAAATCTACCATCTATGTACATCATCATCTGTCTATCATCCATCTATTGATCTATGTATTATATCTCTATTATCCACATATTATCTATTACCCAGCTATGCATCTGTCTATTCATCACTCATCCACCTATCTACCATCTATCAATCATCTACCCATCCACACATACATGTCTATATATTTCACAGATTCTAAGGGTCGGGCCCTTCCCATGGGCAGCCCCCTTTCCCAAGTCTCGTGAAGCCAGTCTTCCACAGCAGAGGATCTATGTTGGGACCGAAGACCTTCCCTGTCCAGGAAACCATCTTTCCGACTCGGCCCTTCACAGTCACCCCCCCCACAAGCCTGCTGGAGTGTGCAGCAGGAGAACCAGAGCGACTCTGTGGTGGGGACTGCACCCCCTCCATGGAACTGCGGCACAGAAAGGTGGGATCACTCACCAAGTCACACAGGAGATGACCATGCATGCACAGATAGAGACACAAACCCAGGCATATGCATGCACACACAACCATGCACACAAGGCACACACATACACAGGCATGTGCACGCACACACACAGACATACATATATACATGCAGGCATACGCATGCACTCCCAACCATATGCATACACATGCACACAGGCCTGCCAACCGCACACATACGCATGTACACCTGCATGCACGTGTACACGCTCCTCCCACAGGTGGCCCTGAACTACCTCACGAGTAGACTAGGGGTGCCTGGGAGGAAAACCCAGTTAGACACCCAGGCTTGGGCTGGGCTGGCGAGAAGCAAGTGATCAGCCACCTGGAGATGTCCTGCCTGGCCACAAGAGGCGGAGCCGACACACTGCTTACCAGTGAGCTCACAACCCTTCTGCTCCCCCTCCTCCCTCTAGTCCTCCACCCTGCCCCCCCCCCAGAGAATGCCCTCTTCCCTCCTCTCCGTTCCTCCTCTTCTCTCCTCCTCCCATCTTCCCCTGCCTCCCCCCTTTCCTCTCACTCTGCTCTCCCCTCAGACAGAGTGTTCGGTGTAACCCATCCCCAGCTGTTCGTGCCCCTGAGGAGCCAGAAGCCCCACCAGCCGTCCAGGCGCTTCTGAGAAGGGCTCCGCACTTGGGATGGGTTGTCTGTCTTCCCGTCACAGGACGTCAGTCCAGGCCTGGCCCTTGGCATTCTCTCTCTGTGCCCACTCCCTGTGCCAGCACGCTGGGGGCAGGGAGTGCCCGCTTCCTGTGGGGATTTCCAGCACTTGCGGAGGCAGAGACCCCAACACTGTTCCCCGCAGCGCCAAGGCGGACATCTAACTTGCAAATACCTCTTTGATCTCGCTCCTTGGGCTGTTCACAGCTGGGGGGAGGGGGGATTGGGGTTTGGAAGGGTCTGGAAACAGGCCAGACTCCCTCCCCTCCCAACCCTCCCTCTGAAGCTCCTAGCCCGGCTGCTCCTCATACCAGGGTTCTCCCCACCCTTCCATGTTCCCTCCTGGCCTGGATTCCTGACACCCCTGTTTGCTCCCACTGCTCCACAATCCACACCAGTATCCAGTTCCAAGTTCCAGGGCCTTTGCACTGACGATCCTGGCTAATCTGGAATGCTACACTTGGTAGCGCCCTGTCTCCTCCTGAGGAAGTCTTCCCACACTGGGAACTCCACAGAAGCAGCCCCCCTCACAGACAGCCCCCCTCACAGACAGTCCCCCTCAAGCCCCGGGGGACCCCCAGCATAGGAGGACTCCTCTCAGCTCCTCCTCAGACCTGCCTCCATTAGCGCTTGGCAGAGACCGACTTTTCTGTGGGCAGCTCCACGCTGCTGTCCCAGGCCTCAGTTTCGCTGGCTGAGAAGTGGAGTGGGTCCTAAGCCCAGGTCTGGGGGCTTCACATTGGCTTGGGGGGGTCACATTCATCTCACAAAACTGGACCTCCGGAGAGAAGTTTTAAATCTCCAGGCTGGGGCCCGGGCAGCTGGGCACACCAGTCAGGGGGCACACCAGCCAGGGGGCACCTTCCCCATCCCACCAGCGGGGGTGGGGTGAGGGGATGGGGGGGACCTGATCCAGGGACAGCGCTTGTTACAAATGCCCCTCCCCAGCAGGAGGGTCCCATCTAGGAAGCAACCCCCAGCACCCGAACTATGACGTCAATGTTCCACCCAGGGGCCAACTAGGGTCTTGGGCCAAAGCAATAAAAGCTTGTGCTCATGCATGGTGGGAATGGGGGGGGATGCTCAGGAACCTCCCCGCCCTCCCCAGGTTCAAATTGCATGTCAACCACTTCCTGTATTGGAACCCCTCCCCCCATCCTTATCACTTCCCACCCCTGGGGCCTAAACAGTATAACCCAAGCCCAAGGGATCTTAGGGAGCCAGCGGGTCCCTGCCTGGGGCGCCTGATACCCTGTGGGTCTGTCTCTCTCTGCCAGGGGCAAAGGCCGAACCTGCAAGAATCTGGGGCCAATACCTCCGGATCAGTAGCTGGTTCTGTACCTACCCGCTTGTGAGGTGCCTCGGTTTCCCCTCGGTGGCTGTCTGTCCTCTGCTCCCTGGATCTGTTTCCCCGCCTGCCCACCCAGTGGTCCCGCAGTCAGCTCCAGGTGCCTGGGTCCCGAGGGAGGATCCCGGCGAAAACTCGCCCAGCATCCCGCCCAGCATCCCACACCCACTTTTCCTGCTGCCCGCGTGAGTACCTGCCCTCTCTCACCTCTCCCCCCACCGGGGAAAGGTCGGCGATAGTCCACGCTCAGGGCATGTGACCTTCCGTCCCCAAAAGCCCCTTCCTGAGCCGGCCCCAAACCAGCGCAGCTGCGGAAGCCCAGAGACAGGCAGAGGCCCGCGCGAGGTCACACAGCGCAGCGGCGCTGCCTCGGTCGCCCCCACCGCCCTCCCTGGGGTGCGGGGTCGTCGGCTCCAAGGATGAAAGGGAGCCCGCCTTGGCCGGCCTCCCCGCCCCCGCCGGCCTCCCGCCACAGCCGGATCGGGTGGTGGCGGCGGCTTTGATGTCCTGGGCCTGCGCTCCGAGGGCGGCAGGGGAGACTCGCCAGCCAACTTGAAAGAGCAAGTCGCGGGGCCGGTCCTCCAGGGAGGAGGAGGAGGAAGAGGAGGAGGAGGAAGAGGAGGAGGAGGAAGAGGGATGGGAGGGAGCGCATCAAGCTCCACGCGCTCCCCAGGGACCCTAAAACCTGTGACTTGGGCATTCAAGGCCCTGGCAGGGGCACTGTGTCTGGACTACCCGTGCGCACCGTCCCAGCTTGGCCTCTGGGTGTCAGTCACCCCATCCCGGGGCCAGCACACACCGTTCCTTCGGCAGAAACTCCCTTCCAGTTCTTCCCTCCCGGCCACACCCCCTGACCTGCCTCCTCTTTTTGTGGGCCTTGCTGAATTGCCCCCCTCTTTCCTGGCAGGACCTCAGTGCCTCTAGGGCCTGAGGGGGGGCTGTGGGGCGTACCCCAGGCCTGGGCACTAAGAATGAGGCTCAGGAGGTTGAGAAGGGGCCCTTCCTGAAAGGGGGGGGGTCCTCTGAACCCTTGGGACTCTGTCTAAGGAACTTCTCGCAGCTCACCTGTGTTAACACACCCTCTGTCCACTCTTGGGGTCCTCCTCCTCCCCTCCAGCTTCTGCTATGTGCCAGCCCCTCATGTCTGCAGCTGTCTGTGAAGCCCCCTCGCTGGGCAGCGTGAATGGCAAAGGGCTGGGCCCCAACCTGACTCAAATGGTGGAGGACCAAGGGCTTTGCTACTTAAAGAAAACCAGGGCCAGCTGCAGTAGAAGGTTCCAGAACGCGAGTGCAAGGGGGCAGCGACTGTGTGAAAGAAGCCCGCCCCTGGGCCAGGCACCATAGGGTAAGGACCCAAGACTTCAAGTCTTGCCAGCCCAGGGGGGTCAGTTCCAGTCTCCTCCCCTGAATCAAGGCTGCCCCAGTGGAGGAGGGGGGCTCTCTGCCGGAACCCTGGGATGATCTGCCCCTCCGACCGTCACACAGACCCTCTCCAGCTCTCCTCTTTGACCCTGTCCTGGCCGGGACCTCCACTGGACCCTGGGAAACTGCTCCTCACCCGTGTGCCCAAAGTCTCCAGCACTGGCTTGTCTCAGACTTGGTACCCCAACCCCATGGTCCAGCCCAGCCTTCCCTGGATCCCCAGGACCCAATTCTGGGGAGGACTTGAACCCACTGTCACTCTGTCTAGAACACTTTACCCTTCTCTCTGGCCACCTCCTGCTCCGCCTAGTCTTAGGAAGACACTGCCTCCTCCAGGAGGCCTTCTGAGATTGCCTCCTATCACGGGCAATTACTGCCTCTCCTGCATGGGACGAGATGTGTCTACAAGTTCCTTGTGAACACCCTTCTTCTCCTAGGATGTGCGCTGTCTTTGAGGGCGTGAAGCCTGGTCCAGAGACGCTTGCTGAATGCACGCGTGCATGCCTGGGCGTGGAGACTTGCTGAATGCATGTATGTGTGTATGAGTGTGGAGACTCTTGCCGAATGCATGCGTGCATGTCTGGATGCCGGGAGGTGCTAGAAATCTGGTGTATGGAGCACACATGGGCCAAGATGTGTTTGTATGTTTAGAGACCCAAGGGGGTGCCTTGGAGCGGGGGAGGGTCAGATCCGGTTTAAACTGCTCTTGTGCGTGCTCAGAGGTTGCTTGGAGTGGGGGAGGGGCCAGTCTGCCTCCTGACCTCTCCGTGACCCCACCTGCTCTCCCCGGGCCAGGCACTGGATGGGAGGGGGGAGCCAGACCTCCCAGGGCCTCCAGCGGACACGCAGGGACAGGACAATCCGTCCATCCCACAATCCTGGCTCAGGCCAGGCGGAGGTCAGAGGAGAGCTCCAGGGGAGGATGGGGGGGTAAGAGAAGGTGGGAGTGGAGGAGGACCCCTGAGCAGATAGCCTGTCCTGCCTACATCGCCGGCTGCAGCCTGCATGACTACGGTGCTGCCCCAAGATGGTTGCTCTGCCTCTCTGACCCTGTATAAAAGGATCCCACTCGGCTGAGATGCGCCGTAACATTGGAGCAGCCAGGAGAGAAGACTGCAGCTGGCTAGGGGTGTGGCTGCTGGGTAGAGTGCTTGCCTAGCATGCCCAAAGCCCCGGGTTCGATCCCCGGCACCGCCTAAACCAGACATGGTGACATATGCCTGCAATCTCAGCACTTTGGAGGCAGGGCCAGGAAGGAGCATCAGAACTTTAAAGTTCCTTAGCTCCTTAGCAGCATGATGGGGGAGACAGGAAGGGAGGAGAGAAAGGAGAAAGAGGAAGAGGAGGAGAAAAGAAAAAAGAAAAGAGGGAGAGGGGAGAGGGAAAGGGGAGACAGAGAAGCTGCTTGCTCCCCCATCCCCATCTTTTCTTCCCTTCAGTGCGATAGGTCAGGCCCATCGGTTCCGGCTGTCTCTAGCCCCCCACCCCACCCCCTGGTGCCGCAGGATCAGTGCCCAGTGCTGCTGAGGGTCCATCGAGTAGCAAGGCAGCCGAAGCAATGCAAGAATCCCTGTTCCTCCCTCATCCGCCTCCCTGCCCGCCATTCTTGCCGGCCTGTTTCTCCCTTGTGCCTGAGGTCTGCTGCTGTCCCTCCTGGGGGTCCCCACTCTCTCCCGGGGTCCACCCTTGGCTCAGGGCAGTGCCAGGGAGCCTCCCTCCCCTTGGAAGTCCACCCCACATGAAGGCACGTGTCTCTGCTTTGTTTCTTGTTCTGCGGTGCCAGAGATGAGCCCGGGGCCTTGCACACACACACTGGGTGTATGCATGCTCCACCATCAAATCCAAGTCAAGCCTCAGAAAAGAGTTCTTTTTATTTCCCTTCATGTATATGTGCATGGGGTGGGAACGTGTGCGTGCACACGTGTGTGTGCATGCACGCATGAGTGCGTGCCTGAGGAGGCCCAAGAGTGGTAACGGGTCTTCTGCCACAGAAGACTCTTCTGCCTTGTTGAGAGCCCGGCTCTCTAGTTAAACTTGGAAAACATCATTATGGCTAGACTGGCAGCCAGCTTGCTCTGGGATTCCCAGGTTCTGCCTTCCAGGGTTCCCACCATGCCTGCTCAGGGATCTGAACGCAGATCCTTTGGCTTGTGAGGTAAAGGCTTTAATCCTGGAGTCATCCCTTCAACCCCAGAAAAGAACTGCTAGCATGGCGGGAGAACTAACCAGCCCTTGGAGCCTTCCTGTCTCTTCCGGAGCCCCCCCCCACTGGTTTCTCTCTGCACCAGGTGTTCCCCAGCTCCTCACCTCCCCAGGCCCTTTGCATGTGCTGTTCCATTAGGCCACAAAGCTCTTCCCTCCAGACAAGCATTTGTTCCAAAAGCCACTTCCTCCACAGCACCCCCTTCCTTCCTCCACAGCACCCCCTTCCTTCCTCCACAGCATCCCCAAACTCGGTCCAAAGCCCCGTTTGCCCTGCCTGGGCACCCCAGCTGCCAGCACCCTCCTTCCTGACCACTTGCTTGTGCGGGGGGCTCACTGCACGTTTCCCCATGTGGCCACCGGCTCACACCCGGCCCCCTCCCCGTGTGGGCAGAGCCCTTCCCTCTCCAAGGCCTGGGTCCTCACATGGCAGCCCCGTGGCAGGGGCCAGGAGGGGACACTCCCTTGACTCCTAGCACTGAGCTCTGCACGACAGGAAGGGGACCCCCGCTATCCCCCCAGTGCAGTGTTGGGGGAAGCATGGGGGTGATCTCCAGGGCACTCCAAGGCTGCCGCGTAGCTGGTTTGAGTAAGCTTGATGCAAGTCAATAGAGAGAATATCTCCAAGGGCTGCCTGAAAGGGCAGAGAGAGAGAGAGAGAGAGAGAGAGAGAATGGGTGTGCCTGTGAGGAGCCTTTCACAAGGTTGGATGAGGGGGAGGGAAGAAGCTTCTAGAATTCTGGACCAAAGACTCTGAGGACCCCCCCCCCACCCCCGGGCCCCAGCCCACTGTCTGAGACCCCTGTGAGGTCTGAGCTCTGCAGCACTTGACCTGGGCCACATCCTGTGAGGTGGAGGTCAGGATGGGTTTCCAGAACCTTCTAGAGCACTGAGCAGCAGGCTTGAGTTGGCCCCAATCCTGGGGCCCTGAGGTCTGGGCCCCAGGGGTCAGCGTGGCTTGCGGCTCCTGGTCTTCATTGGGGTCTGCATGCCACTCTCCCGCTCTGTGTGGGGGTGTTGGGGGTGTCCGGCTTTCCATTCTCATAAAAATGGGGTCCATCTGGGTCCTGCCCTCCAAATGCTTGCACTTTAATATAACCATCTCTAACCACCCGGTGTGGGCCACAGTATGGCTCAGCTGGTAAAGGCCCTGTGTGTAATCCCAGTGATCCCCATAGTTGACATGGCACAAGAGGGGGACTGACTACCCTACAGTTGACCTCTGGCCTCCACAGGCGTGACACAGAATGGGCATACACCCCGTCATGTAAATAAATTAGACTTTAGTGTGTGTGTTGTGTATCAGAGGCACCATGTGTTTCCTGTGGAGACCAAGGGTGACTTCAGGAATCATCCTGGATTGCTTGCACCCTCCTTTTGCATCACTCTGGGATTTCCCAGGCTCCGCCCACCAGGACCAGAAATACTGATGGCTGCTGTCTCTGCCTGGTTTTTCTTTATGTGGGACCTGAGATCTGAACTCAGGATCATCTGCTTGAGAAGCAGAGTCTTAACCCCTGAGCCATCTCCCCACCCCCACCCTTCCCCTCTTAAATGGTTTCCATTAGGGACTTTGACAGGAGGGCAGGTAAAGTAACCAGTGCACCTCTCAGCGCCTAGGGCTGGGGGTCCCCCTCCCCTGCCCTCCCGAGGCGTCACCCCACAGGGAGGAGCAGTTTGATGCCTCCAGCTGGTCACGGGTCTGCTGAGCAGATTTTTGCAGGGCTGGGGTGGGCTCCCCTGGGGGCTTCAGCCAAGCCCTGGGCTGAGAGCGAGGGGCAGGCTTCCTGCGGTCCTCCCAGGCCTGCGAGGGTGGTTTCTACAGCCGACCAGGAGACGCTGTCCACCCCTTGCAGTCCACCTCTGCCCGCCCCCCACCAACACGAGGACCTCTGGGTTAGAGCCATGACTACCTGTGGCCCCACTGGGGGTTTTTTGTGCCAAACCTCACCCTCTCATTTGTGGGCCGCGGTGGGGGAGGGGAGCACAGAGACATGCTCGTGCAACCGGGGACAGCCTAGGGACCATGTTCCAAGCACCGCGCGGCGCAGTCATCCAGCAGGCCCAAGTCCAGTGCTTGGGAGTCCAGCACTCGGGACAGCGGTCGGCTCTGAGTTCAGGTCTTATTGGACTGTTGCTCAATGTGCCTGTGACCCTCTGTGGACATCAGATATGTCCCTTGGTCCTGGGCATGGTAGGCACCAACAGTCAGTCATTGCGCCCATTTACACATGGTCAACCGAGGGGCACCAGAGGACAAGATACGTGGCCACAGGGCTGGCTCGTCCTGCCCGCGCTGACCCCTGAGCTCCCGTCTCTTCAGATGGTGCTTGGGGGTCTCCCCAGCCCAGGTGGCCACCAGGGCAGCTGCTGCATCCACTGACAGAGGCCTCTGGGATGGGGGCGGAGCCACGGCCCAGGGGCAGGGCAGGGAAGAGAACAGAGCCACAGCCCGTGACTTTAGTCCCTAGTAAGGGGCTTTGGGGTCAGCGCATCTGAGTCTCCCACCCCCTCCCCTGAGCAAATCTTGGTCTCTGTTCTCCCCTCATGGTGGACAGAAGGACACACTGACACCGGGATTTGAGATCATCTCTCCCAGGCAGCCTGAGGGCTCCATTCGTGGTCCTTGTCCAGACAAACACAGAGAGGGCAAGAGGTCTGGCTAGGTCACCCAGCAGGCCCAAGTCCGGTTCTGACTCCCAACGCAGGGCTCCCTTGACCATGTCCTGGAGGACAACAAATGTGGAGGCATGTGGATTGTGGGAGGGAGGGAAGGGTAGACTCTGCAGACCCCGCACGTGGTGCCTCCCAGCGGTAGATGTCGCTGAATAACTAGCAACTGCTTAGGCGATGAATGGCCAGACGGGTAGACAGGTGGCCGTGTGCCTGGCCTTGTGTTGATGGGTTACCCCTGACTGCGCTGATGGGGACCCTGACTCTGTAGTAATAAATTTACCTGGTTCTGCGTTGACGGGTACCCCTGGTTCTGAGAGGAGAGAAGCAGTTCTCCACTGTGCATCTGGCCAACAAACTTCTTCCTGCTGAGTCACAGCTCTGTGCCCCCCCATGGCAGGAAGGTGCAGGGAAGACAGATCTTACCACCAGCCTCATTTGAGATGAGGAAACTGAGGCAGGAGAGAGGCTGGACACCCCCTTCCCCAGCAGCCTGGGCTTGACCCCGACTGCTCTCCCACATCACGGTGACTGTGTGGCTGTCTTAAGTCTCCTCTGTTTGGTTTCTGAGTATAGGGGTGGAGGTGAGGCCAGTCAGCAGATCTGATTCCCAGAGGACCCATTGGTCATGGGGTCCTTCAAGGATGTCAGGACCCAAGGTACAGGGCTCCCAGAAAGCTCTCCTGCCTCTCTGAAGCTCTACCTCCTCACCTCAGGCATCTTTAATCTTAACCCCCCCCCAGCCCCTCCTGGCCTTCTCCGGGGTCTGGTGGCAGAGCCCAGGAGCTCTGCTGCATGGAACTCCATCCAGGCATAGCCTGGCACTGCCTTGGGAGCCCAGTCCGCAAGATCCCAGGAGTTCTTGCCATGGGTGTTGTATTCTCCCTTCCTCCTCTGCCTGCCTGCACCCCCTTTCTTCCCTCTGCCCTCCAGCCTCCCTGTTTCTCTCCATCCTCAGGGCTCTCCCACAGGGAGCGGCCCTCCTACACTTCCACTTCTCCCTCCCTCCCTCCCTCTCCAGAACGCGGAGTCTGCAACTTTGCTGCGACCTTGAGCAGCCGGGAGCTGGGAGCCAGGAGCTGGGAGCCGGGAGCTGGGCTGGCAGATCCAAGGAGAGGCCTCTCTGCAGAGCCTTATGGGTTGATCCTGCTGGAGGTCTGGGGGGGGGGCAATCTAGGAGGACACCCTCTCCCTGTTCGCGCACCTCCCTGGTTGGCCCTTGTCTCTTCCCCCTTCCTGTTTCTTTCCAGGTGTTGTGTGGACCCCTTCTTAGCCGGTCAGGGTAGGTAGAAAGGCTGTAACTGAGCCTCTAGTCTCAGGGAACATCTGGCCCACACCCAGCACACAGTAGGGGCGCAGGGCCTGGCTGATGGAAGCCAGCTGTCGCTTCTAGATGGCCCGGTGCATAGGGAAGGCCCTGAGCCCCCAAGTCCCAGCACCACACCAGGACCTGTGAAAGGAGGGGGAAACCGAGGCACGTGGTGATAGGTGTTGGAGGCTGGATCTGAACCCAGAGTTCGTGCCCTCCTCATCCCATGCCTGTGCCATGCGTCCTTCCTCCCACCCCCCCTCCCCGCAGCCGAGAATAGGGGTGGCGGGGCCTCGCTGGCCACTCCTGGGAAGGCGGAGAGGGGCCATGTGGCCTCCCCGGCCTTGGCCCCCGGGCTCCGGCCAGCTCAGCCCGCGCCCACCGGGAGCCGGAGAGGGAGAGAAAAATGAGTTTTCCTGCCGCCCGGTGGCGGTGTCAATTGATCGCGCGCGGGCGGGGGCGCTCGCCGGGCTGGGGGGCGCTCGCCGGGCTGGGGGCCTCGCTCGCAGCTGCCGGCGCGCAATTATCGGGAAAAAGCTGGGGCGGCTGCGGCGGCGAAATTAGTTATCGATCCCGCGGCGGGGCCGCGCTGGAGCTGACGGCTGCGGACCCCGGCCGGGCCCCGGCGGGAGGCGGGGCCTCGGGGTACCCCCGTGTCTCAGACCCGGTACATGCCCATCCACCCCGTGATCCCTTCCCTGGGGCCAGGCCTGGAGCCTCCCCTCCCCCCAGAGCGCAGAGGGCGCACGGGGCAGCCGACCCTGGGGAAGGTTTGGTGCCCTCTGAGCCGGCCTCGATTTGCTCATCTGTGGACTGGGGCTGAGATGACTCGCTTGTCCTGCTGGGGTCTCCAGCCCGACCGGAACTGTGCCTGGGGCTCCGCTAGGCTTCTACTTTGATACAAACCCAGATCAGGCAATATCACGTGCTCCCTGAGACTCACAGCAAGCAATCGGCTCAACCCTCCAGAACCTTGAGGGGCTACGAGTGCGAGGGACGCGGCATCGGAGGGCGAGGGGTGGGAACAGTGGGCGCCAATATTGGTACCTCCATCCCTGCCAAATTGTTGGGGCAGGAAGGTCTCTCTGAACAGAGCCGCAGAGCCGGAGGGAGTCAAGTCTGGGTTCCTTGCCCTTGTAGAGACAGACTGCAGCTTCAGGGGAGACCGAAGGGAACTGGCAAAGGGGGTGATTGGCTCCAGGCAGCCGGCTCCTCTTTGTTCTCATCAGGTTGGGGAAGGAGGCTCCAGCCTGGACGGATCTGGGTTCTAATTCTGACCCTCATTCATCAGACTTACCAGCATACGACCTGGAGTAAATCTGTGTCTGACATGAGGGGTTGGGGAGGGGGGGAAGAAGGGTGGGGAGTTCTGTCCTTCAACACGGAGGAGGCGGAGTGCCATGTGAACCCAAGGCTCTTTCCTGTTCCAGCACTACCACCTGCCAGCACTACCTCCTGCCAGCTACTACACAATTTTGTCTAGACAGAATCTTCTTATGTAAGCCTATACACTGTGTGTGTGTGTGTGTGTGTGTGTGTGAGAGAGAGAGAGAGAGAGAGAGAGAGAGAGAGAGAGAGAGAGAGCAGGGTATACATATGTCACGTCACCTGTATGGACAGCTTGGGGGAGGCCTTGGGGGGGTCAGTTCTGGCCTTTAGCCTTGCTGAGACAGGAGGTCTCTCTCGCTTCTGCCTCTGTGCAGCCTACTTCAAGGGGGGCTGGCCAGCAACCCCCCCCCCCGCCTTCTCCTGTCTCCATGGGTTGGGGTTCCATGTGAGCCTAGGTTCTGCCTTTCCCCTGTTGGGTGGTCTTTGTTCATACAATGATGCCCTAGGCTTGTGGAAAGACTAGAACTCAGAGCTGCGCTTCAACCCTTTGGCCACTATGGTGGGGATCGACACCCTCTCTTACAGGGGAGGAACCCAGACCGAGAGACCACCGCAGAGCCAGGCCTCCAGCTTGGGATTTCTGCCCACCAAGCCTGCAGCAGACGGAGACCCACCTGGTGAAGGCTGAACTGGACCCTCTGCTCGAAAGCCCCCATGCTCCTACTCTGGGAAGGGGCCGTCACTGAGTGACCCAGGGTCCACCATATGTGTGGTCCCTCCCCCCTGTAGCACTGCCCCTCCCGCAGCAGGCCGCCCTTTCTGAGCAGCCCCAGTTTATTTCTCTTTATTTATATTATGAGTCTTCACCACTTCAGCACTTGCACATTAAGAACCTAACTTGTGGGTTCCCAAGAATAAGGTAAGGGTGCTTCTGCTGTCAGGTCACCGTGGGAAGCCACACTGTCACAGCGAGGGAAGACAGCTGAGGGAGACAGAGGGGGTCAGGACCTGGCCACATTTCCTGGAACCAAGAAAGACCAAACCGGACCCGAAGGAGTGCTTCCTTGTTTTTTTCTATTAATATTTTNATTTATTTGAGAAAAGGAGGGAGAAACAGAAAGAGAGAGAAAAAACATGCATGTCACGGTGCATGGGCAGAGGTCAGAAGTTGTTTTCTCCTTTCCCCACGTGGGTTTCCAGGAATCGAACCCGGATCCACAGATTTGCAGCAGGTGCTTTACCCGCTGAGCTATCTCACCGGCCCCCTTCTTCTTTAAGAGAGAGAAGGTGCACACGGCACGCCAGGGTGCATGGGTGGGGGCAGGGGCCCACTCATGGGTGGGGGCAGAGGCCCACCTTCAGAAGTCTGCTCTCTCCTTCCACCATGTGGGCTCCAGGTGAGCGGGCTTGTGATTCCTTCCTGCCTGCTTCTCCCCTGGGCACCTGGGATTCCACCCGTGAGGCCACACGGGATGGAACAGAGGAGCGGAAGTGTGGAACAGGAAGAGGGAGGCAAAGGTGGAAGACCCGCCCCTCAGAGCAGAGCGCAGCTGCAAAGCAGGGTCTGACCTATTCCCCCTGCTCCTCAGACTGTGTTGGGGTGTACCCAATATCCCGCCTAGCCAACGTCTGTGCTGAGAGACAGTGTCACTGTGCACGGGGTGGGGGATGAGGGTTGAGGGGGCAGGGGGGTGACCCCTGCCCCAGAGAACTTCCTGTGGGGTGGGAACTCGTCCCCTGGGGTGTGTATCTACAGGGGTGCGCGTGTGTGTGAGTTAGGCTTGCGTGCGGGTGCAGATGTATGTGACATACACATACTTGCACATGCATGTCAGCAGGTAGGTGCATTGTGTACATGGGCACAAATGCATATGGTATGTGGCCCACGGTACATATGTGCATACACACGGTTAGCTGAGTGTGTATTTGCATGCATGTGCACATTTAGGTACATGGGACTTCGCATGTGTTTGTGTGAACCTTCTAGCATGTGGCTTCCAGTGGGCATGGCTGTGGGGTGAATGTTCGTGTGAGAGTGGGACGGCTTCTCTGTGGACACGTGGACCTCCAGGGTGGGCGTGGAGTCTCACACACCCTGGTACATGTGACGTGTGTTTGTCTGTGTGGTTCCTCCTCTCTGCATGTCCTCGTGGACTTTGATTGCTCACAGGGTCTGTGTGCACGGCCTGCCTCCTGCACATGCGTGTTTTGCTCCTGGATCTACTTGTGTCCATATTCACATGGAACCGTGACATGTGTGATTGATGGCACACTCACGGGGGAGCACAGCACGCTGCTATGGGGAGGAGGGTGGGAGAGAGAGAGAGGTCAGATGGGGCTTGGTTGCTGGACACTGCGTCGGCAGCTGGGGCCAGGGAGATGAGCTCCTCCTGCCGACTCCTAGGTCTCCAGGCTGGCAGAGACGATAGACAGCAGGTGGCCCGGGAGAGGCTTCCCTGCGCCTTTGTGCTGCTCGACACCCGTGGCCACTGTCACATCTGCCATGTGCCCCGCGCACTTGCTTGCACCTGGGCCGCTGCCGGGGCATCTGGCTCCCATGGCTGGGCGACAGGTCTGGCTGCGCCTGACATTTTCCTTGTCCAGAGCTCGGCTGGGGCTGGACCACGACCCTCCCCAGGAAGCTAGAGTAGCTTGTGGCGGCCACAGGCCCAAATGCCCACCTGGGAGACTGTGCAGGAACCCAGTATATATGCCACCTGAAGGCTTGGCATTTTCTCCCTGTCTCCATCTCGCTCATATTCTCGCTCTCTCGCTCTCTCTCTGTCTCCTTCCCTCTCCTGTGTGTATATAAGCAGCTCTGTCCCACCACATCCTCTACACGGGGTGGGCTGAGACCTCCAAACCCATGAGCTAAAGACTCCTTCTCCCCTTGTCAGTCATGTTGTTGTTTGGCCTGACATGTGTCACAGCAACTAGAGACCTGGACGGTCGCAGTGGTTGCATCTCGCACATGGGTCTCACCTGGCTTTGGAAATGTGGACGTGGGCTTCATGGCGTGTGGACGAGTAACTGCTACACCACCTACACAACACGTGTGCTCACACACATGCATACATACATGCATGCACCACCCCATACGTGTGGAAATGGAAAAAAAAACTTAAAATATATAAACAAATAACATGGGCAATGCTGTAACACTGAGCCACATCCTCAACCCTTGGTGTTTTGAGGTAGGGGCCTGTGGCATAGCCCAGGTTAGTCTCCCTCTCCTGAGCGCTAGATTACAGGAGTGCACCAGCACCCCCAGATATGCCTGTTGAATGTTTATAGGTTGCAAGAGATTGTGAATTTTTATGTGTTTGGGTCTGTTTTAGCCTTTTGGAACTTCGGTCTGGGAACCAGTTGATCTTGGGTCTCAACTTATGACCTGTGAGGGGGGCCAGAGGGGTGCTCAGTGTATGACTAATAGGGTCCCCTCCACCTAGGATCTCCAGTCTGGCTAGTAGGAAGGCACCTTACCGAGACCTGCTCTCTCTCATCCCCTCAACCCCTTTTTCTGAACCCCACCATGTCATGCATTTCTCTCTGTTTCCAGGTTGAAGAGAGAGAATAAAGCCTAGCAGTGAGGGTTAACGTTTCTACCCAGCATTTATTTTTGTTATATAATGATGCTTTTAATTAATTAATTAATTAAATTATTTTGCCTGTGTACCAGAGGGCACTGTGTGTCCCTGTGGAGGACCTAGGGTGACTTTGGGAATCATCCTGGATTGCTTTTACCTCCTTTTTACTTCCCTCTGGGATTTCCCAGGTTCTGCCCACCAGGTTTGGAAGTGCAGGCTGCCTGCTATCTGGCGTTTTTACATGGAACCTGGGATCCTGTGTAACTCCTGAGCCATCTCTCCCATGACTAATATTAATTATCACCTAGAAGACAGGATTCCAGGTCTACCTGAGGAGGATGCTCTGAATTAGAGCTGGACCCTGGATGTACCAATAGGAGACTGTCTTGACTGCATAATTGATGTGGAAAGACCCAGCTCTTTGTGAGTGAGACCACTGCACTGGCAAATAGTCTGGAACTGCATAAGGTGGAGAAGGCAGCTAGCTAGCAGGCACGTGTCAGTCCGCTGCCCTCCGCTCTTGCAGATGTGACCAGCTGCTTCAGGCTCCCGCTGCTGTGACTTCCTTGCCATGACAGACTATGACCTGGGATGGTGAGTGGGAGCGAACCTCTCCTTCCCTGAGTTGCTTAGGTTCAGGCACTTTACTGTAGCAACGTGATTTCAAGACCCAAAGGCCAGCCTATTGTTAGTCTAAGTTGGCCAGAAGTGATAGTCAATTGACATCACTTCATTTTTTTACTTTTTTTCTTTCATGTTATATGTATATGGGATGCACGTGTGAGTGAGGGAGGATGTATGTGCACGAGCACACTTGAGTGTGTGAGCCTATGGAAGCCCAGGGTGACATCAGAAACCATCCTCCATTGCTTGTCCACCTTACTTCTGTGAGCCTGGGTCTCTAACTAGGCCCAGAGGATTCCCTTAGGGCTAGTGTGGCTAGTCAGTGCTCCGGGGATACCCAGGCTCTGCCTTCCAGGGCTGGAATTAAACTCACGAAGACGTTACGTGAGGTCTGAACTCAGGTCCCTTTTCCTACAAGGCAAGTCTTTAACTACTAGGCCGCCTCCCCAACCCACCAATGACTTTTCAGTGTGCTGACCACCTCCCTACCTGCCTGGTGTCCAAAGCCTGTTACCTTTGGCAGGATGATGCCCTTGGACACTCATGGCTCAGGTCCTGGCTTGGTCAAGTCCTTCCCCATACTCAGCAGACAAAGCCTCCTTCCTACACTGCAGGTCTGACACTCCCCCTCCCCCAGGCTTGCGACTTTTGCTCCTCATTTTTTTTTGCGGGCGGAGAAGGTTTCGATTTCCTACTTGTGCACAGTAGCTGAACTGCTTTCATTCTCCTAGGGGAGACCAGCAGGGAGCGCTGACCCACAATGCCCTCCTTCTCCTCCAGGTCTGGAGAAGGGCGTGGCCCACTGCAGCAGCCCCGTTCTCCAGGGTACGGGCTGGTGCTCTCTAGTAGTGCCCTAGATCACAGATTCAGCCTCCCCCAAGGCCCCGGCCCTCATGCTGAGCCCCACCCACCTAGTAATCTGCCGAGTGGACAACGGATGACTAGACTCCTGAGGAAGGATCAGGTCAGGCCCAGCGGGCGGGACAGCCCGGAGGACAGGACTATGGGTCAGGAGGAATCAGGTCTCTCCTGGTTCCCTCATGTCATATGCGCACACAGCATGGACAAACGTGTTTTAACTAACTCTCTCCTATGGCTGTAGGGAAACTGAGGCCCCCAGGTAGGGAGCCTGGAGGTGGAGCCACGGCCCAGCCCGGCTCTCCCTTCTGCCCTCTGGGCTGAGCAAGAAGTAAAGGGAAGAAAAAAACAGTCTTTGCAGCTTCTGTGGGTGGCTTGGGCGCGGGAGGGAGGGCTCACATGGTGAGAAGCTTACGGTGCAGGAGGGGGTCCATGGTGGGGGGGTCTCTGTGTCTGGCATATCCTTACAATTCAGAGCCACCCACAGGAGATAGAAAACAGAGCAGGCTCACCCTGAAACAGTCACATACTCCACTGAGAGAGGATATGGCAAGGTGGGGAGCCTCAAGTCAGACCCAGGTCAGATCCTGTCCAGTGAAATTATTCATTAACCAGCAAGTTAATGACCAGCAGAAAGCTGGGACAGATTCTTGGGGAGGGGGAAGGTGGGGAGAGCCTACAAGAAAGGGGAAAGCCCATGCAGGAGCAGGAGGAAGGGGCTCCATTCATTTACTCACTCATTCATTCATTCACTCATTTGCCTATCACTATGTCTTGGCAATGTCTGAAGGTCTGGCTGTTGGGGGGAATTATAACCAAGATAGGGACCCTGTGGAGCATACATCTGTGGGATCAAGTAGCCAGAGGATCCCCCAGACCAGTGGAGTCAATGACCTGTCTGGAGAGAGAGAGAGAGAGAGAGAGAGAGAGAGACTGAGGAAGAGTCTGTTTTCCCCACCCTGCCCCCCAGAATCTCTGACCTCCTGGCTGGGGGTGGTGAGCTGATTTCCACCCATACTGGGGACTTCCTCCAACAGTCTCAGCCCCCTGAAATGCTGTCCTCAGTGCCTGGCCCTCCCGCCATATTTGTGGACCCTGAGGAACGGCAAGGCCTGAAGTGTGGGCTGGGGAAGGGGATCTCCCAGGACTGAGTCTCCAGGTTTGAGCAGGTAAACGAGGGTCTCCTTTTCCCCAGAAGGGCTGAGAGAGCCAGAGACTAGCTAGGACCTGTCATCTGCCAGGGGACACCTGGGCTCAGGGGAGTCTTATGGGTTAGGATGGGGATGAGACCAGAAGGGGTTGGAAGGAGATGGGGTGCAGAGGGGGCAGAAGGGAAGAGAGGAGCTATGGGGCTGGGACTCCAGGTGAGGTTGGGGATGAGGCAGGGGCTGTCTTGGGAAAGTTGGGGGACAAGTAGGGGTGGGCTTTTCTGAGAGCTCTAGGAACTTGGGCAAGCATGTGTGTGCATGCGTGTCTGTATGTGTACGTGCCTGTGTGTGTGCGTGCCTGTGTGTGTGCGTGCCTGTGTGTGTGCGTGCCTGTGTGTGTGCATGTCTATGCGTGTGTGTGCCTGTGTGTGTGTGCCTGTGTGTGTGCATGTCTATGCGTGTGTGTGCCTGTGTGTGTGTGTCTGTGTGTGTCTGTGTGTGTGCCTGTGCGCGTGCACACCTGTGTGTGTGTGGGTGTGCGTATGCATGCCTGCCTGCATATGCATGCCTGTGTGTGCATGCCCGTGTGCGTGCGCACATGTTTGCGCGTGCCTGTGTGTACGTGCCTGTGTGTGCGTGCCTGTATGTGTGTGTGCATGTGTGCCTATGTGTGTGTGCCTGTGTGTGTGCACCTATGTGTGTGTTTGTGTGCCTGTGTGAGTGCCTGCCTATCTATGTGTGTGGGCCTATGTGTATGCATGCCTGTGTCTGTGCGTGCCTATGTGTGTGTGCCCGTGTGTGTACCTGTGTGTGTGCGTGCCTCTGTGTGTGAGTGCCTGTGTCTGTGCGTTCCTGTGTCTCTATGTGCCTGTGTGTGCATGTCTGTGTGTGTGCGTCTGTGTGTATGCATGCCTGCATGTGTGCGTGCGTGCCTGTGTGCATGTGTGCCTGTGTCTGTGTATCTGTGTGTATGCATGCCTACCTGTATGTGTGTGTGTCTATGTGTATGCATGCCTGCATGTGTGCGTACGTGCCTTCATGTGTGTGTATGTGTGTGTGCCTGTGTGTGTGCGTGCCTGTGTGTGCGTGCCTGTGTGCGTGCCTGTGTGTGTGTGCCTGTGTGTGCGTGCCTGTGTGTGTGTGCCTGTGTGTGTGTGCCTGTGTGTACGCATGTCTGCCTGCATGTGTGCATGTGTGCCTGCGTGTGTGTATGTGCGTGTGTGTGCGTGTGTGTGTGTGTGTGTGTGTATTGATTTATGTGGCTATTCTCAGGGGAGACTGAACCAGCTCCCCACACTGCATGCGACCTATCTGCGGTGGCCTCCAGGGAGACTCCTTCACGTGGAGCCCTGCCTGGTGTCAGTCAGCTGGAAGAAGGCAGCTGCAGAAGGGAGGCCTGGCAGCCTGGCCCGCAGGAGCTGGCACCTCCATCTTATCCACTGGGGTGCTGCTGGACAGCCTTGGCTGAAAACCCACTCTTGCTGGAACCCAAGGAACCCCACATTCTAAGTCACACACAGCCTTTCAGTTTTAGGGGCTCGAGGATCATGCAGGCAGAAGTATACCAACCCTGCCCAGCTTCAGGCTGGCCTTCTGGGGGAGAGGGGTAGGGATTCCTGGGGAGACAGAGGTGGGAGGTGCCTGGCGAAGAGGGGTGGGGTGGTCCCGCCTCCACAGCTGTAGAGGTCTTTAGCCTGACTCTGAGCCCTGCCTGGTGGGCCCAATGTAAGGGTCCCATTTAGACCTTCTGGCTCCCCTTTGCCCAGGTGAGGAAAGAGGGACTGAGAGGGTCTCCAGCCCCCCCCCCACAGGGCTACAGGGCTTAGAGAAGGGGGTGGTGAAGGGGAAGCTGTGACCCCAGCCTGGGGGAAACAGTTGGGGGGGAGGTTCAGGGGCCACCCAGGGTCAGCCCCTGCCCTGCTAGGCAGAGAGAAGAGGTGGGAAGAGGGGGTGCATTGTTCAGTGGAGAGCAGGCAGGAGGCAGGATTTCAAAGGGCTTCACCTTCCATTTACCTTTCTCCAGCTGCCCGGGCTACATTCCGACCAAGGGGTCCTGCCCTGGGAAAAACAACTCCCCCTCCTTACTGGGGAGGATCAAGTTACAGCCCAGTCAGATGACCCTCCCGCGGGGGCCTCCCCACCCCAGATTCACCCCACTGTCTGCTCACCCAGGACCCCTCCAGGACTCTGGATGGAAGGAGACAGACCCTGCGATGTACTTGAGCGGGTCCCAGACTGAGGTTCTTCCCCATGTCTGACCTCAGTGGACTGAGGGGGCTACATTTGGAGGAGATGGGCTGGGGTCTCCCCTTTTGAGTAACTCAAAATAAGACTATGCTGTGTCTTTACATAATTTTAATTGTTTTTGTTGAGAGAGAGAGAAAGAGAAAGAGAGAGGGAGAGAGAACATGCAGCCATGGCACATGGTGAAGGTCAGAGGTTAGTTCTCACTCCCACCATGTGGGGTTCAGGCTGCACACACGGTTTGCCAGCAGGCGCCTTACCCCTCATGTAACCCAGGCTGCGCTCCAACTCACTGTGTAGCAGAGGCTGGCCTTGAACCCTACTTTCTCTTACTCCACCTCCCAAACTGTCACCATCCCCAGCCTTAGTTTGTTTACTTTTAGTGTGTGTGTGTGCGCGCACACACATGTGCACGTGTGCCACATGCCTCTATGAGGAGGTCAGAGGACAGCTTGCAGACGTGGGATTACTCTTCCATCTTGCAGTCTGGGATCGCCCTTCCATCTTGCAGTCTGGGATCGCCCTTCCATCTTGTAGGCGTGGAATCGCCCTTCCATCTTGCAGTCTGGGATCGCCCTTCCATCTTGTTGTGGCAGATCCGGTTTCTGTCCCCATGTGCCATATTCTAGGCAGCCCGTGAACTTCCTGCTGATTCTCCAACTCCCGTCTCACAGCAGTAGGCATGCTGGGATTCTAGACCATCAGCCCCACACCTCTCTCTTTACATGGGCTCTGGGGATTGAGCTCAGGTCATCAGGCTTGTGTGGCAAGCACTGTTATCCTCTGTTGGGCCTGCCCAGGATTTGCCCCAGGGCATGGCCGAGCACATGGGACTAAAGATGGCGCTGAGGGCAAGGGTCTTGGGCATAACCTGATCACTTCACAGAGAGCCCTAATTGGCTTTCGGGTATCTACCTGCCCCCTGTGCTGAGTGACATTGAACTTGACCATTAGCACCTGTAGGATGTGTTGACCTTGTGATACAATTGGATGCCTGTTTCGCGCCTTGGTGGCCTTTGTCTATAAAAGTTCCTTTTCTCCCCCCCAATGAAGAGAGATCTGCTTCTGACAATCTCCCCGTGCAGTGCTGAGTCTCTGGGGGTAGAGGTGAAGGTGGGGATGGCTGGAACCTGCTCTCATCACAGCCAGCAGCTGTGTGTTTGAGTGAGTGAATGGATGCATGAGTGGGAACCGGTTCCCACAATCCTTTGAGCCTTCTCCCCAGTCTGTTTTTTTCTTTCTTTGTCCCTTTGTAGATCAGGCTGGTCTTGAACTCATAGCAACCCTCTTGTCTCATCTTCCTGAATGTTGGGGTAACAGATGTACCATCATGCCTGGTTTTTGGGGTATACTTTGGGTGAGGTGAAATGTCATAATCTTATACACACAGCTGCATGATCTCTCACTTCTGTGAGCAATACAAGAGGGGTTCCATCCCTCCAGAAAGTTCCCACAAATCTGACCTGGATCCCCACAGCCCTTCAGCCCAGGCACAGAGGGATTCCACGTATGCATGTCCATGGTGAGCTGCTTCTGCTCAGTGTAATGGTTTGGGATTCCTCCGCGTGGTTATCTGCCTCGGCAGCTCTGTTTTTTCATTGCTTTGTAGTACTTCCCATCACAGTTACACTACATGTTGCTGATAAATCCACAATGAAATGGTTTAAAGGAGAAGAGGCTTCATTCTGGTTTATGATCACTGCATTACAGTTCTAAGACTCCAGCTTGGCAGGAAAGCTTACATCAGCACGAGGGGCTAAGGGAACTGGCCACACCATATCCATTGCTATGACAAGGACCATTATACAGAAGAATGTCAGCTCCCTCCAGCTTATCCTCATGCCCAGGGACTAGTCCCACCCACCAGGGGCTGGGCCTTCCAGTGTCTTTAGACAACCTCCTGTAGTCAATGACTCATTTGAAGAAGAGGGAAGGGAGGGCTGGGGGCATGGCTCTGTGGTAGAGCTGACCTTAGATGTGAAGCCCTTGTGTGCGGGTTACTTTCTCTGTGACTATGAGACAACACTCAAACACAACTTTTAGGGAGGAAGGGGAGATTCATTTGGCTTATGGATCCAGAGGGGAGATGCAGTCCTTTATGTTGGAGAAGGCATGGCTGGTTGACATAAGCTGGAGGCAGCTTGAGTCACATCCATCCTGGAGGCTGAGAGAGACAGATGCAAGAGCAGACTCCTAGCAGAAAGCAGCGAGGGACTAACCGGCTTCACTGATCTGTCTATCTCCCCAACCTGGGGAGTTGTTTTTCAAATGGTTTGGAAAAATTCTTGGGTTTTGGTGTCTCCAATATTACCTTTCATAGTTAGCCTTCAATGGTAGTTTAGCTGGGTATGTTACTGCAAGCTGACAACAGTTCATGGTCCTTCAGATAGTTTAGCTGGGTATATTACTGCAAGATGACAACAGTTCATGGTCCTTCAGAGATAGTTTAGCTGGGTATGTTACTGCAAGCTGACAACAGTTCATGGTCCTTCAGATAGTTTAGCTGGGCATATTACTGCAAGATGACAACAGTTCATGGTCCTTCAGAGATAGTTTAGCTGGGTATGTTACTGCAAGATGACAACAGTTCATGGTCCTTCAGAGATAGTTTAGCTGGATGTGCTACTGAAAGGTTCATGGTCCGACTATGATAATTTAGCTGAGTATGTTAATGGAAGAAGACGGTAGTATTTTCCTCAGTAAGCCAAAGGTGGTAGTGTTTCTTTCCTGTTTGTAGACAACTAGAATTATGCCATTGGTTTATTCATTGTTTATATATGTTAGTCACAGCTTTCTCCCTTGCAGTTATGCATAAGATTTTCTTTTTATTGTTGATATTCTGAATTGTAGTGCACCCAAGGGAAATTTTTTTTAATTTTTATTATTATTATTATTATTATTTATTCAACTGTGCGCATGTGTGTGTGTGTGTGTGTGTCTGTGTATGTATGTGTGTGTAGAACCACGGACGAACTCGCGGACCACCATGGACGCCTCCACCTCCTTCTGCCCCGGGATTCACAGGCTCCGCCCTATCAGGGCCGGAAACGCAGGCTGTCCCCACTTCCGCCTGGCGTCTATACGTGGGATCTGGGATCAGAACTCAGGACCTTCCGCCTGCAAGACGGAGGCTTAACCCCTGAGCCACCTCTCCAGCCCCCCAAGGGAAATTTTTATTTCTCTTTACTCACCATTTATTTGTAGAACTTCCTCATCTGAGAATTCATATCGCTCTTCACTTATTTGTAACTTCCAGTTATAAAGAACCCGGTCTTCCAGCTCTACTACTAAGCTTTCAATTTGTGCTGAGACAGATATTCTTTTGGTCTCAGACTTTGTGTGTGTGTGTGTGTGTTTGTGTGTGTGTAGAAGAGGGCACTGTGTGTGCTGGTGGAGGACCAAGGATGACATCAGGAATCATCCTGGATTGCTGTACCTCCTATTGCTTTGCTCTGGGGTTTCCCAGGCTCTACCTTCCAGGGCCAGAAGTACAAGCCACTGCCATTTCTGTTTAACATTTTTATTGGGATCTGGGGATCTCAGGAACTCAAGTTCTTTTGCTTGAGAGGCAAAGACTTTAACCCCTGAGCCATCTCTCCAGCCCCAGACTTTCCTTTAAATAACATTCTGCTCTTGCTTACCATGTGCTATGCCCCATAACTTTGATGATACTAATAGCATTTTTTTGGGGGGGGGACTGTGTGTTTTCATCTTCATTCCCTCTAGGATTCTTATCTGCTCATTGCTCCTCCCTGTGTTAGAAGCTCCCCTCAAGCATTTGTTGACCCTTGGCTTCTACACATGGAGGCATCTCTGAAGGTCAAGGCTCAGCCTTGCTACCCACCAGGAACTCTGTGATGGGATGATACCACCAACTCTTTTCACTGGGCAACTTCGCTCTGGCTCTGGGATTCCTCCTGAGCATCTCAAGGACTTAGAGTATCTCTGGTTCTTCTGTCTACAGGTAGAAACTAAGCTGACTGCCAGCTGAGGAGCTGAACATCCAGTATTGAGATGGTCACTGAGACATGGGTGTGGACATGTACTCCTCAATCCCAAGCTAGGGAGGCTGAAGCAGGATGGTACTTGAGACCAGTCTGGGCTACAGGGTGAGACCTGGGGCTCAAAAGCGACTGCCTCCAAAAACTAGTCACGTAACCCCCCTACCTTCGATAAGGTGGCCTGCTTTTAGTACACCTTGACCACCCACCTCCAGTCCAGGTGTTCTTGGATTGACCCACCGAGGAACCATCTGTCCTGTTGGTGTACAATGGAGAACCACTTTGGGGGAAGGGAAGAAAGGTTGGTTACTACTGCCTTTAAAAAGGGGGTAGGGGATGGCTAGTGAGATGGCTATCAAGTAGAGATGCTTGTGCACAAATCTGGCAACAAGTTTTGAGTTTGAGTGTGATGGTATAGAAAGCTAGTTTGCAAAAGTTGTCCTCCACGTGCATGACATGGCACAAATACCTCTCTCTCTCTCTCTCTCTCTCTCTTTCTCTCTCTCCTTCAAATAAGTAGGGACAGGTACTTATTCTGTAGCCCAGAGTGGCTAGAACTCACTACATAGCCCAGCCTGGTCTTGAACTTGTGATCCTCCTGTAGCATCTCTTCTGTGCCTTGCCCCTATGCCGGGGATGGACCAAGGTGTGCTAGGCACGTGCTCCGCCTCAGAGCCACCCCATGGCTCCTGCCAGAGGAGCCTAGTGCTCAGTTCCCAAGCCTGGAGCCTTGGGCTTGAGGCTCTGGGCTCGCTCACCACCAGCTAACTGCTCCATTGGCTCTTCCCCGGCTGCTTTGCAGTTCAGTGTTTTGTTCCTGTTGCCTCCTATCCCGTTTGTCTCCCATCACTGTGGCATTTTGAATGTTCTTTTCCTCATGTTTCAAAGGAGTTTGGGGAGGGTGCAGGGCTGTACAGCAGCTACATCAGGTGTCTCCGTCCCAGGCAGTCTGGTCGCCTCAAAGCTTTGTGTCTTTGGTCATTTGAATCTCATCTGTCTGTCCATTTATGATGTCTTTTTTGTCTGTTGTTCTACATTTTTCCATCTGCTTATCTTCCATTATCTATATCATCCATTTACTGTCTACTTACAATCTCTTTCTTTCTTTCTTTCTTTCTTTCTTTCTTTCTTTCTTTCTTTCTTTCTTTCTTTCTTTCTTTCTTTTTCTTTCTTTCTCTTTCTTTCTTTCTTTTTCTTTCTTCCTTCCTTCCTTTCTTCCTTTCTTTCTTCCTTTCTCTTCTTTCATATTTATCATCTAACTTTCAATCTATCATCTATCTATCTATCTATCTATCTATCTATCTATCTATCTATCTATCATAAATCTATCCTACTACCTATCATAAATCTTACCATCTATCATAAATCTGTCTATCATAAATCTGTCTTACTACCTATTTATCATCTGTCTTTCTTTCTTTCTTTTTTAGGCCTCTACTCAGGATTCCATTAGTTTCCAGTTGTCCATTAGTATTTTCTAGCATTCTGTTTCTTTGTTTGTTTGTTTGTTTGTTTTTGCTTTTTTTTTTTTTTTTTGCATGCGTGCATATGTGTATGTGAAAGAGCACTGAATGTACCTGTGGAGGACCAAGGGTGATTTCAGGAATCATCCTGGATTGCTTCTATCTCCTTTTTGCTTCACTCTGGGATTTTCCAGGCTCCTCCTACCAGGGCTGGAAGTGCAAGCTGCTGCTATTTCTGCCTGGTGTTTTTATGTGGAACCTATGATCCGAACTCAGGACCTTCTGCTTGTGAGGCAGAGTCTTAACCCCTGAGCTATCTCTCCAGTCCATCCATCTCACCTTCTATTTATCTATTCCATATCTTTACAGTACTGGGGAGCAAATCCAGGGGTGCCAGTCAATCCTCCTCCACTGAGCTCCACCCCCAGCCCTACTGCCATATTTTTCCATAGCCCCAGTCTCCTGGTTCTATCCGCTGGGATTCCTGGAGCTCCCAGATCTCGGGTGATTTAGCCTTCGTTTGATAACTTCTTCCTTTGCCAGCTTTTCTGTGGGGCTGCAGGAGCCCTGGTGCCCAAATGAGTGTCTGCATTTGTTCCTGCCCCACCACTTGTATGTGTTCAGTTCTTGCTTGGGGAATCTCAGAGCCAGGGACGCACTGGAGGAGGGTAGAGGGACAGAGAAGTCTAAACTGAAATCCCAAACCTCTTTAGGATCAAAGTCCCCGTTAACACAATTCCCCAAGACACTGCCCTGTGCCTGCCCGAGCTCTGCCCTGTTACCAGCGCGGTGGCTCAGGCGAGCCTCACTTACCATGTTCCTTGTGCCCACAGGGTGGGGATGGGGCGGGGGTGGGGCTGTGAACGCAGGTCCCCCTTGGCCTGCCTCAGCCTCTGCAGAGGCTCAGACCCCAGCTCGACTTTCCTGCTGCTGTTCAGCTGCTGTGTTCTGCGTCTCTGGGGAGACCGGGCCTTCCCGGCCAGCAGGCTTGGCCATGCATTTAAAAGGTGTTTGTCGATTCCAGCTCGCATTTGTAGTGGGGGCTGCTGCCTCATCTCGGGGAAATGGAAGGCTAGCTGTCATTGCTTTGAAAATGCTTTTTTTTTTTTTTTTTTTTTTTTTTTGCATCTCTGTTATTTCCCACAGCAAAGGAGCCAGAGAGGCCCGGAGGACTGTAGAGAGCAGGATTGATTGAATTGCGCCTGGCTTCTGCCTGGCTGGCAGTTTTGCCAGTAGTCCTGATGGCCAGAGCTGCTGGCCCAGAGGATCTGTCTGGATTCCTTTTAGGGGGTGCTAGGATGGAACCCAGGGGCTTAGTTGTGCTGGGCCCGGTCCCCGCACTGAGCTGCACGCAGCCCTTTATGTACTATATCCATATCCAACTTATCTGTCATCTATCCTCTCTCTATCAGCTATCTCTACGAATCTACCTGTGTATCTATCATCTATCTAAAGATCTCCCCAACAATCATCAATGTATCATCTATCATCATTGTCTATTTCTGCCTCCCTAACATCTATTATCTATCTGTCTATGTCTACCTCCCTATCTATGATCTATCATCTGTCTGTCCATCTATCAATCAAATCCCTACCTATCATCTATCTATCTATCTATCTATCTATCTATCTATCTATCTATCATATCTCTATCATATCCCTATCTGTCATCTGTCTATCTATCTATCTATCTATCTATCTATCTATCTATCTATCTATCATCTATCTACTATCTAGTCATCTGTCCATCATCTGTGTTTTTTCAGTTCTGGGTTTGGCGCTGGGCCTTTTGCACACTGTCCTAGTGCTCAGCCATTGAGCCACATTGCAGCCCTTGTCTGTACCCTCGAACCAAGACTGTCCCTCCCCTTGGCTTCCCCAAGGATCTGACATCCATAGATCTGTGGACCTCGATATGGCTGTGTGGGTGTGGTCACTGTCACGTCTGTGTCTTGCTCCCCAGGGACCAGGCCGATTGCTGTGCTCTCTGGAGCTCAGCGCCCTCCCGGCAGCCATGTCAACATCCATGGTGATGGGGAGACGTGTCTAAAGCGTGAACCAGCGAGCCAGCCCTTGCGCCTACTGTGGGCTCTCACAGTGAAAGGATCTGCTGTTTGCCTCGCTCATCCAGCCTTGGCCCCCCAACCCCCCCAGGCAGAAGCCACAGGGGCAGAATGTAGGAGAGTAACAAAGGAGGTGCCGGGTCTCTTCTCTCACTCATTCATCCACTCATTCATTGATTCACTCATTCATTAATTCACTCATCCATTAATTAACTCATTCATGGACTCACTCCCTCACTCATACAACAAACTCCTACCATAGACTTTAATCTGCCCTCCTGAGAGCCCAGCCTGGGTGAGGAGAGAGGAAGACTTTGCCAAGGAGAGAGTACCATCTGCTTTAAGGAAGCATAACAGGCAGAGAATAGGGTCCGTTGAGACAGCTCAGCGGGTAAAGCTCACAGACCGGCCGACCTGAGTTTAATCCCCCAAAGCCTGCATGATGGAAAGACAGCGGAGAGAAGTGACTTCTGAAGGTTGTCCTCTGACCTCCACTTGCGCACTGTGGCATTCTCTCTCTGTGCTTTTCAAATAAATAAAATATTAAAAAGAAGAAATAAATAAAAGAAAGGGTTTTTTGGGGGGGTTGTTGTTGTTGTTTTTTTTTTTAAAAGCAGAGAACATCACAAAAGGGACAGCCCAGTGGATAGAGAGCCTGCTCTCAGCGTCTGCCGGAGGAGTTCTGAGTCCTACCACGCACCTGAAAAGCCAGGCCTGGCGGGATGGAGAAGGAGGAGGGAGGAGGGAGGTGGAGAAAGAGCCAGGGAGACGTCCCTTACTCGCTGGCAACTTGTTCCAAATCCGGTGGCCTGAGTTGGAAAATCCACACCGTGGAAGAAGAGGACTCACTTTTGAAAATTAAGTTGTCCTCGGACCTCTAGGGCGTGCATGTTCTCTCTCTCTCTCTTCCTCTCTCAAATAATAGCTTAAAAAAAGCGGAAAGCAATCAACAAGGTCACCCGAAATTGACCTTTGGCCTCTATGCACACGGGGACTCCCACACCTGTCATGTGCTCCACCCCATAAAAAGGTAGCGAACTTGGGGCAACAAGGGTGTGACCTGAAGAATCATAGGTTGTGTGAAATGGACCCTCTCTGATGGGCTGCTGATAATGGGGGGCTGTGTGGTAAAGGCAGGGGTATAAGGAATAGCTCCATACTTTCCTCTCCATTTTGCTGTGAACCAAAGTCACCTGGGGGGAGTCTTAAAACATTAAAACGTGAGACTTGGGCGCTGGCTCCTCCCTCCGCCCCTCCCACCTCTGCCGGGTGCGGAAGTGAATCAGTTAGTTCACTCACTCGGTGCTGAGATAAAATGCCTGACACTAACTAGCAGTTTAGGAAGGAAGGGTTCTTTGGGTTTGCAGTTTGAGGGTGCAGCCCATTGTGGCTTCGAAGGCTCAGCGGAGCCAGGGAGGCCGATCACCTTGATTTCTTAACCAGGAATCAGAGAGACCCCGACGCTGGTTCTCACCTTGCTTTTCCTTTGTCTTCACTCCAGGACACCCCCCCAGGCCCATGGGATGATGTCGCCCACATTGCGGGTGGGTCTTCCCACCTCAGTAGACCTCTCTGGAGATGCCCTCGAGAAGCCTCTTCTAGGAGATTCCAGATCCAACCAGAGTCACAGTGAAGATCAGCCAGCAGAGTGGGGTCACGGCCCCAACTTGGGGAGAGCGCTTTCCACAAAAGGGAAATCGTCCCCCAAACCTGTGCCCCTTCCAGCAGGCCAAACAACTTTGTCTTTGGCATCCCTTGGCTGCCAGAACAGATGGCGGGAAAGACCATCGTGACGGGTTCCCTAAGGCTCCCCTCGAGATGCTCTGGGGTACAGACACCCTGGGAGGGAACTGCCACCCACAACCAGTGGAGCCAGGGATTCTAGGAGAGGAAAGGGACATGCCAAGGTGGCAGGGCTGCTAGCAGGTGCCAGAGCTGTGGCTGTGGGGTGGACCTCGAACCCAGGCCATAGTTCATGGACACACTTCATTCACTTATTCATAAATACATTTATTCACTCAGCCATTCATTCATGCATTCATTCCCTCATTCATTTACTCACTCATCCATTTACTCACCCATTCCCTCATCCATTCATTCACTCATCCATTTACTCACCCATTCCCTCATCCATTCATTCACTCATCCATTTATGCACTCATTCACTCATTCATTCATGCATTCACTCATTCATTCACTCACTCATCCACTCATTCACTCACTCACTCATTCCCTCATTCACTCGCTCATTCCCTCATTCACTCACTCATTCACTCATTCATTCATTCACTCACTCACTCATTCATTCACTATACGCATCCTCTCCCACGCCCAGACCCACACCATATAGGATGTGGGCAGAAGAGGCAGAGGGTAGAATGAGGCTCTGGGGCTGGTGGTGATGGTTCGTATCTGTACTCCAGTAGCTCATAGAGGTGGAGACAGAAGAATTGGCACAAGTTCAAGAACAGCCTGAGCTCCAGAGTAAATCCAAGCCAGCTTGGGCCACAGAGTGAGACCCTGTCTTGCCCCACCCCCAAAAAATTGGGGTGTGAAAAGAAGACTCTGTGGTTCAGGCATTTGCTGCATAGGAAGAAAGACCTGAGTTTGCATCTCAGCACCTACATGATATATACCCTGGAACACTGGTGGTGGGGCCACAAGGAGCACTGGGGGCCTTGTCGGTTGCCCGCCATGCTGAAAAAGTGAGCTCCATGCTCAGGGAGAGACCCAGCCTGGAAGTAATAAGGCAGAAAGGGTGTCAGAGGATGACACAGGATGTCCGCCTGTGTCATGTGTGTGCCCACATGCAGACACGTGCATACCCCACACACGCAAAAATAAATAAGAGAATAGAGGCTGGGGAGATGGCTCAGGAGATGAGACACTGCCTCAAAAGCAGAAAGTCCTGAATTCGGATCTCAGATCCCATGTAAAAAAAATGCCAGGCAGACTTTCAAACAGAACTTGCTGGGCTGGAGAGATGGCTCAAGGGCAAGCAGAAGGACCTGGATTCAGATCTTCAGATCCTGTGGTGGGGAAAAGGGGGGCAAGGAACATGGGGAAGACATGGCAGTGATTTGCAATTCTGCTCAGGAAGATGGAGCCTGGGAAATCCCAGAGCAAAGCAATAAGAAGGTAGAACAATCAAAGTAATACCTAACATCACCCATGGGCCTTTACAGGCACACACACACTCATATGCCCTCTAATTCACACACACACACACACACACACACACACACACACACACACACACGCAAAATAAAAAAATAAAAGTAGGAAAATAAGTAAGTGGGAGGAGAATGCCCTTGTGTTGACCGAAGGGAACTTTCTAAGTCATAACCATTGTAAAATCACCATCAAATGGCTTAAGGGAACAAGGGGTTTGTTCTCTTTCGATTGTCCAGTTACAGTTTGTAGTCTAGCTTGGCAGGAGAGCATGTACTATCACCAAAGGGCCAAGGGAACCGGCCATGCCTTATCTACATAATGGCTGAGAGAGAGATGATCCTCACTTGCCAGACCAGCATATCTGGCCAAGTGTACACAAGGATGCCAACTTCCACAATTAGCTCTCTATTTTATTCCAGAGCCTAGTTCCACCCGTCATGGGCTGGGTCTGCCCCATCAACTAGACAATCTCCTCAAGGCTTGCTCTGGGCTTAACTCACCTACTAATTCTTTACAAATGTGCCCAGAGCTCAAACCCTAAATCATCAAATTGACAGTTGTGCCCAACTATTACAAAGGTCATTGGTACTGAAACTGGATTTTTTTGTGGGGGTCCTGTGTCCCAGGGTTGAATATTGAAATCGGAGCATATTAAAGCAGGACGTACTGAAAACGAGAGAAAGGGGAAGAAATTTGACACTGAGTCTAAGGGAGGCAAGGAGGAAGCTATAGTCAATTTTAGAGCAGCCATGCTGGAACGGTCTCTGAAGATCTTTGAAGATCATCCCCAGGGTTGGGGTGACCCTGAAGGAACACACCCTAAAGATCACCAACCTCCCCCAACCCTCTGTTCATGAAAGAATATGGAGATGAGTTTATCTTTATTATAGATAAACCCACCATGAGGTCGGCCACAAGATCAACTGGGTTGGGTCCCAATATGAACAAACTAGTGAGATGTAGGGGTCCAAAAGCTCCAATCAGGGTTGTAGAAACTGGAGCTGACCAATGAGGAAAAGCCACTCTCCTCAGATCTGCCTAACCCTATAAATAAACCTGACCCAGGTAGCCATTTTTGGGTTTTTTTGTCCCTCATGGGACGCCACGTCTGGGGTGTGTGAGTTCTCCAGCTCTTCAGGGCTCTCTTGCCCCTCATGGATTCATGTCCGTGAGTTCCGTTCTTTCTGCTAATAAACTCTGCCTTAATCCTCTGTGCATGTTCTGCTTTCAATCTTTGACTCCTGAACACAAGGACCTGGACACATACAGACCCCAGAGGGACCCCGTAACGTATTTTGTGAGCACAGCCAGAAGCTCAGCCCCCCCAACAGTTTAGCCTAAGGTGGGTTGGCATCAGAGCAGGGGGGGATAACTTAAGGTCAGATAGATGGGGAGAGAACAGCCGTGACCACACGTTAAGGGGAGAGAGCCGCCATGACATCATCCATGGGGGTGGGTGGAGCGACACTCTCTTATAGTCTTGGGCATTGCTAAGGAGGGGCCCAGAGTTACTAGGGAAGTGAGGTAGTAAAACCTGGAAGTGTGTTGGGGATAGTTCCCATGGGACCAGACATTCCTGACTCTGCTAACTGTCCAATTGAAATTATTCTATTATTGGCAAGGAGTCAGTGTCGTCGATCATCAGATCCTCTGGGGTGGACAAAGGTCCTGTGGTCAGGTGACAGCACACGGGAGAGGCTGTGCAGGGGGCTCAGCCCTTGTCCTGGGCCGAGAGGGACTTGGGTGTGAGTGGACAGACCCTCAGCTCCGGTGTCCCCCAGGTACTTCCTGTCTCTGTACCATTGTTAGGGTACAACATTTCTGGGTGCCGCGGTGTAAGGAAGAGGGAGCTTTCGCCCTGGAGCACACCCTTCGGAGGCCTGGAGGGAGCACCACGGTGGAGGGAGGCGTTGCGCTGTGTGTGTGTGTGTATGTGTGTGTATATGTGTATGTGTATATGTATATATGTGTATATGTATATGTGTGTCTGTGTGTATGTGTATGTGAGTATATGTATTTGTATGTGTATGTGTGTGTCTGTATATGTGTGTATGTGTATGTGTGTATGTATGTGTGTGGTGTATGTGTGCATAGGTGTGTATGTGTGTGTATGGGTGTGTGGTGTATGTGTATATGTGTATGTGTGTGTGTATGTATGTGTTTGTGTGTATGTGTGCATGGTGTATGTGTGTATGTGTGTGTATGTGTATATGTGTGTGTGTGCGTTTACATGCATGCATGTGTGTATATGTATGTGTGTGCGTATGTGTATGTGTGCATGTGTGCGCGTGTATGTGTGTTTGTGTGCATGTATGTGTGTGTATGTGTATGTGTGTAGTGTGTGTGTATGTGTGTATGTGTGCATGTGTGTGTATGTGTATGTGTGTGGTATATGTGTATACGTGTGTATGTGTGTCTGTGTGTGACTGTGTGTATGTGTGTGTGGTGTATGTGTGTATGTGTGTGTTTGTGTGTGTGTTTGTGTGTATGTGTATCTGTGTATATGTGTGTGTATGTGTGTATGTGTATGTGTGTTTATGTGTGTGTGGTGTATGTGTGTCTGTGTGTGTCTGTGTGTATATGTATGTGTGTGTGGTGTATGTGTGTCTGTGTGTGTCTGTGTCTGTGTGTGTGTTTGTGTGTATGTGTATGTGTGTATGTGTGTGTTTGTGTGTATGTGTGTATGGGTATGTGTTTGTGTGTGTGTGTCTATGTGTGTGTATATGTGTCTGTGTATGTGTGTATGTGTATGTATGTGTATGTGTGTGTATGTGTGTGTATGTGTGTATGTTTGTGTGTATGTGTGTATGGGTATGTGTGGTATGTGTATGTGTGTATATGTGTGTGTGTATGTGTGTATGGGTATATGTGGTGTGTGTATATGTGTGTGTATGTGTGTATGTATGTGTGTGTGTTTGTATGTGTGTATGTGTATGTGTGGTATATGTGTGTGTATGTGTGTGTGGTGTGTGTATGTGTGCATGTGTATATGTGTATGTGTGTGTATGTGTGTGTATGTATATGTATGTGTATGTGTGTGTATGTGTGTGTGTGTGTATTTTTTTAGGGTGCTCCTGGTGGAAGTGCAACTGAGCACTCACTAACCCCCCAAGGCCCCTGAGCCCCAGATGTGAGCTTCTGGCACACACCAGACCCGGCTGAACCCCATGGCTGACTGCTTGGCAAAGCTCGCTGGCAAACCCAGGCTTACTCAGGGCCATTTGCATCTCATTTGCATGGATCTGCATATGTGGCGGCACAGCCTGGTCTCTTATGCATTTAAATTGCAAGTTATTTGTCTCTCTTTGAAAGGTCTCATTTTTTTTCCTTCCCAGGGGGAGTTGGTCCCATTTCCCTCCAGCCCCTGGCCCCCTTATAACAGTCTATGGAGGCCGCAGAGCAAGGTGAGGTCGCTTTCCATTTTGGGTTTCTGAGTGCCTTATCCATTTTGAAGGGACTCTGGATGGCTTGGCATGGAGGGAAAGTCGGGCATGTGTACATCTTATGTCACAACAGGGAAACTGAGGCAGAGATGGCATGCGAGATATTCACTGTGGCTTACCACGTGGGAAGCAGGGCCACAGTCAGGGTCTGGTGCTGCGGGTCGCTGAAAGGTCATCCTTGCCTGTGAGAGAGGGACAGGGTCTTGCACAGGGCCATGTGGCTAGTCCAGGATGCAATGGCGGCCCCCAGGGCTTGGTCCAACATCAGCAGGCTGCTCTGCCAGGCGTTGCTGAGTGGGCGACCTCTGGTGCCCTGGAGGGGGACCACCCAGGAATACCAAGGGCTTGGGTTTCCTCTCATGCTGGTTGTTCAAAATCTGCCGAAGGAGTGCCACCCAATGCACCCACTCCACATATCGGGTCACTGAGCCCAGGCATGAGCGGACACAGGCCCTGGCCGGCCCTGTGACTGGTGACCTGGCGCTGCCCCGGGGGCATCCCAGAGGGTCCACTCCCTCCCACGCTCAGCAGACTTCTCTCACGGGTGGTGGCTCAGGCTCCTGACCTGGTCACCAGAGTGGAGAGGGACGTTCTCAGAGCCAGCATCGTCTGCCTAACTGTCTTGGTATTGGAGAAGGTGAAGGATTAAGATTCTCAGCCCCACGGGGTTTCAAATCACCATGGAAACCAGCCTCTGGACATGTCTGTGAGGAAGATTCTAGACAGGGATAACTAAGGTGGGCGAGGCTCACGCTTAAGAAGGCAGTGCCATCCCGTGGACTGAGGTCTTGGGTTGAAAGGAACGGAGAAAGTGACGCACTAGACGGGTACAACGGTTGTCCTAGCAACACGCCACCATGGCTGACGGAAGATGCAAGAGACACTACAGCTCCCTGAGAGACTATGGAAGATCGGTGCCGACAGGAGAAGGGGGCTTCTTGACTCTACTATTTGCCCCCGATGAGTCATCTCTGCCCGGGCTGGTCCTCAGACACGGTCAGCACAGGCGTCCCAGATGAAACCCAGTGGGCCACGCATGTAGAGTCCTGAAGGTGGAGGAAGACTGGCTGGAAAGGAGGCAGCATGAAGGAGACAGGAGGGGTGCGATTGGGTGGGGAGGGTGAAAGCACATCAGTCTCTTGTATTTACGTAGGAAAGTTCAATGGATAAAAAAATTTTTAAAAGGGAGATTTTGAGCTGAGGATCAACATTCATCTCTCCCTGTTTCCTGACAGTGGATGTCACGTGTCCAGCGACTCCACATTCCCAGCGCCATAACTTCCACACCATGATGGATGGTACCTTCAAACTGTGAGCTGAGTAAACTCACCCTCCGTTCCCTTCCCTCCCTCCTTTCCCCGCCCTCCCTCCTTTCCCCCTCTCTCCCTCCCTCCCTCCTTCCTTCCTTCCTTTCTCCCTCCTTCCTTTTTCTTCCTTTCTCCCCCCTTCCCTCCTTCCTCCTTCTTCCCTCCCTTCCTCCTTCCTTCCTTTTTCCTCCCTCCTTTCCTCTCTCCCTCCTTTCTGTTCCTCCCTCCCTCCTCTCTCCTTCCTCTCTTCCTCTCTTCTTCCCTCCTTCTCTCCCTCTCTCCCTTCCTTTCTTCCATTCTTCCTTCCTTCTGTTGCTTTTGCCAGACATATTGTTGCAGGAAGACAATTAATCTGGAAAAAAGAGAAATGTATTGTTCACTATTGTGACATCACATTTGCCAAGCACATCGTTATGGGTGATACAACGGCGGTTCTGTACTTTGATTAGAAAGAAACACTGTTTTTCTTTCCTACCAGAAACTCCTACTTGTCATGGATGGAATATGAAGTGTCCCCCGTAAGACTTATGTTTGGACTTTGTTTTGGGATAGGGAGGGAGAGAGAGAAAGAGAGAGAGAGAGAGAGAGAGAGAGAGAGAGAGAGAGAGAGAGGTGCATGTGTATATGTATCTGGGGACCCATCTGTAATTCCAGCTTCAGAAGGTAGAGACTGGGGATCCTCAGAGCAAGCTGTCCAGTCTGATGCCCCCACAGGTGAGCTCTGGATTAGAGATCCTGTCTCAAAAAAGAATAATGTGGAAAAACAATAGAAGATGATTCCTAATATCAACCTCGGGTTTCCATGTGCAGTCACCTACATATGAACATGTGCATCTGCACATCCAAGCGCATCCACATACATGCCAATATGTATACATGTACCCCAAACATATATACAATTGAAAATGGTAAAAAAAAAAAAAAAAGCGCCAGGTTTGAAGGATTAAGGAAATTCAGGGCACCAACCAAGATGAACACACAGAAAATCAACCTAAAGATGAGATTCTATGGTGGAAATGATGAAGAGCAAAGAGAAGAAAAGATTCTGGGGCTGGAGAGATGGCTCAGAGGTTAAGTCTCTGCCTCACAAGCAGAAGGACCTGTGTTCGGATTCTGGATCTCACATAAAAATGCCAGGCGGGAATGGCGGCAGCCTACACTTCCTACTGTAGAAAGTAGAGCCTGGGACACCCCAGAGTGAAGTAAAAAGGAGGCAGAAGCAATCCAGGATGATTCCCAAAGGCACCCTTGGGCCTCCACAGGGACACACAGTGCCCTCTGATACACACACACACACACACACACACACACACGCACACATGCAATTTTTTAAAAAAAAGAAAAGAATCTGGGTTGGGGTCGGCATAGCGAGAGCACTATCTAACATGTACAAGGTCCTGGGTTCAAGCTTCACTACCAGAGGGAAAGAGGAAGAAAGAGAGAGTGAGAGAGAAAGGAAAGGAGGAAGGAAGAACAAAGGAATGAAGGGAGGGAGGAAAATCTGAAGCAGCTGGGGGTCAGAGAAGCGGGAAAACCTCATGTGAGAGACGGCAGACTCCACGGGCAAACTATGCTAGTCACAGGCTGATGGAACGTTTGGCCCCGGGGAGTCAGGGAGCTGGATGCCCCAAATGAGACCATGAAGGCAGCTGGCACATCGGTGACCTGAGGTCCAGCCCCAGAAGCCTGTGTAGGAGGAGGGGAGAATCAGCTTTTGAATGTTCTGGATTTGTCTCCTGACTGCACATGAAGAGTGGGCACGCTCTCTGTCTCCGTTTCTCTAATAAATCAAATACGTAAAAATGGAGAAAAGGGGGGCTGGAGAGATGGCTTAGGATTAAGACTCTGTCTCACAAGCAGAAGGTCCTGAGTTTGGATCCCAGATCGCCAGGGGGCCCTAGTGGGCGGAGCCTGGATAATCCTAGAGAGAAGCAAGGATGTAGAAGCAATCCAGGATGATTCCTGAAGTCAACGTTGGTCCTCCACGGGGCCACATGGTGTCCTCTAATATATACGCACACACAAGTAAAATAAATAAACAAACAAAATTTAAAAAGTAAAAAAAATGAAAAAAGTATTTTTTGGACAAATGAAAGCAGAGGTACTACTGATAATAGTAAGAAAATTCTAGCAGGGGTCAATAAGATGGCTCAGTGGGTAAAGGTGCCTGGTCGCAACCCTGACGACCTGAGTTCAATCCCCAGCATGCCACATGGTGGAGGGAAGGACTGACTTCCCAAGCTATCCTCTGAGCTCCACACGTGTGCCAGGCGGCATGTGGGTGGCTTCTCTCTAGAATTCTGCATCATGGCAGGGCCCTCCACAGCCCTGAGCACATCGTGACCCGTGCCCTGCTCTCCTGAGCCCCCTGAGCTCCCAGCCTTCCCCCTGCGGCACCCCTCTTTGCCTGCTCCAGAGCATAGTGTCCCAAGATGGCTTCTCAAAACCACGGCTGAAGCCGACATTGGCTGCGGCTGGTTCAGGGTCCCTGTCATCCAGAGTTCTCCCTCCAGGAAGGTGCTGCTGAGGGTGCGAGGGGGGTGTTTGCATCTCCAGAGCCCCAGGCTTCAGGAGAGGCCTTCCCTATTGCCTCCTGTTGTTGCCATGGACACCTGACCAAGCTGCGAAGAGGAACCAGGGGGTTACAGCCTACCACTGACAGGAACATTCACGCCAGCATCTGGAGCTGAGGAGGCCACAGCATCACTACCGGAAGGGCGGGAGACAGAGTCACACTTTCTAGTTCACCAGGCTGCCAAAGGGAATGCTCCCACCCTCCCCACACCCCACACCCTCTACCCCCGCCACTCCCCACCCCCCAAGACGGGCTTCCCACAGCAACTAGATAATCTCCTACAGGCCTGCTCAGAGCCTCGTGCTGAATAATTAACTTAAATTCTTTGCAGGTGTTCCTAAAGGTTCAGTCTCGATTGTCAGGTTGACACTCGAGGGGAGGAGCTGCCACACTGGTGGACACTGGTGGTCTCTGACCTGGAGGGTCAGTCACTTTCTCATTCCAGATCTCTAGCACCCCAGGTCAAGCTGCAGCACCCAGACTTTGGCCAGCTGTGGGTGGGGGCAAGGGGTGGCCAGGAGCTGGACAGGAAGGGTTTATACTATATTTTCCTGTCACCCCTTAATTAATGGGGTGATCAAGGAAGGAGGGTGGGACCCCCGAACTGTACCCATCATTTCCCTCCACCATGTGAGGACGCACCCAGGAGGCACCATCTTTGGAGCAAGAATCAGGCTCACCCCAGATATGGCATCTGCTGGCACCTTCCTTGTGGGCTTCCCAGACTCCAAAACCTCAAGTCACAGACCCTACTAGCTGCAGGTAACATCCTCACAGCAGCTCAAACGGACTCAGATGACCCAAGAGCCCAGAAGCTATTTAGATATTCTATTCTGGAAAAGTTTAATTTCCATCTTATCTATTGAATTGCTAACCTTGTAGCGTGTGTGTATATATGTGTGTGTGCGTGTGTGTATGGAGCCCTCTGTGCACGCACGTGTATGTACAAGCCTATATGCATGCAGGTCCTCATATGTGCACGTGTGTGTGCATGAGTGTGTATGTATGTGTACATGTGTCTATGCACACAGGTCTGTGTGCACATGGTGGCATGTGTGTGTACACACATGTGCATGCAGGTCCCTGTGTATGTGTGTGTAGGTCCATATGCATATGATATGTGCATGCTTATACACATAAGTCCGTGTTTGTGTATATGTGTGCACATGTGCAGGTTCTTGTGCATAAACAGGTCCATGTTCATATGTGTGTGGGCAGGTTCACGTGCATACACACGAAGGTCTGCGTCTGTACATGTGTGTGTATCTGTGCACACAGGTCTCACTGTGCATGTGTACGTGTGTGTGTGCGTGTGGTGCATGTGTGTGCGGGTATGTGCATATACGCAAGTTTGTATGCATGTGTGCAGTTCATGTGTGTATACGGGTCCGTGTTCACATGTGTGGGAGCATGCATGTATGTGATCATGTGTGTGCGCAGGTTTGTGCACATGCCCACAAAGGTCTGTGTGCATGTGTGCGTATGCACTCAGATGTGTCCCTCTGTGCGTGTGCACAAGGAGGTCATCCTCAGGAGAGCCGCCCCCACTGGCTTCTCACTGAACTTGGGCCACAAACTCCAGGAACCTTCTGGCTCTGCCCCAACCTGGTGCTTTCACGTGGGTTCTGGGGACTGAATGCCCTTGTGGGTTCACGACAGGCGCTTCGCTGACACGTCCTCAGCATCCCCTTTTCTCATGATTTATAGAAGACTGTTTTAAAGGAAAAATCCTAAGAACCCTAGGCTGTGCTGGGCCCTCCTGTGTATCCAAGGGTGGCCTTGAACTTGGTCCTCCAGTCTCTAGTGCTGGGATTGCAGCGTGCTTCGCCAGGCCAAATTTATTAGGTTCTAGGGATCAAAATCAGGGCTTCCTGGACACCAGGCAGGCATGCTAACAAGTTAGCCACACCCTCAGGCTGTGATTGGTAGAGGTCTTTGGTTCTTCTTACACTGGGGGGGGGTCATTTTTCAGGGTGTGTGTGTGTGTGTGTGTGTGTGTGTGTGTGTGTTTAAAAGGCCCATGTGCTGGCCTGGGGAGATGGCTCAGGGTTAAGCTTCTGTCTGGCAAGCAGAAGAACTGAATTCATATCCCCCATCTCACATAAAAATGCCAGGTAGATATGGCAGCACCTTGTAATTCTGGCCCTGAAAGACAGCCTGGGAAATCCCAAAGCAAAGCAACAAGGAGATAAAACAATCCAGGATGATTCCCAATGTCACCCTTGGGCCTCCATATGTATACACACTCAAGTGCCCTCTTGTACACACACACACACACACACACACACACACACACACACACACACATACACATACCTGCAAGAAAAAAATAACCCAAACAACCTGCAGTGTCACAAGCCCACGGCATGCAGCAACTGCGCCAACATGTTCAGCGTGGATGACGAAAGGGTCCAAGCAGAAGACATCAAGTGTCACACCCCATCATTGTTTTCAATTGATTTTGGATTTGATTGGTCGGTTTGTCTCCATGTTGCGGTTGTGAAAGCCACAAGGGGTTTGGGTCTCCTTGTTCTGTTCTAACACTTAAGCAACACACAATGGAAGTCACAAAGACACCTCGAGAGATGCGGTGTTGGCCAGAGCAGGTGGCTGGCTGTGCATGGAGCTGGGGACCCACCCCGGGCATTGGCCTCCTGGGTCCTGACTTCCGATCCGAAAGAGGCATCTGCCAGGCTGGGCGCTCTCTCCCTGCCATGCACCAGCGGCTTGCCTTTGCTAGGAGTCCTTCCACTTGTTTTTGTTTTTATTAGAAAGAAGGAGGAAGGGAGAGGGAAGATGCAGACAGCCTTGAGTGCAGTCAGAAACAATACCGAGTCCCAGAGGCATGGCGGCCGCCAGCAACACAGAGAGCAGAAATCCCCAGGGCTGGCTGGCCGGCCAATCTGGTTTGCTGGGCTCTGGGTCCAATCGGAGACCCTGCCTCAATAAAAAGTGGGGAGATCGAAGAAGACACCAGCACAACCTCGCCTTCACACATGCACACGTGTGCCTGCAGACATGCAAACAGGACTGTGGACTTGTATGCACACAGCCACATACGCATGCAG
>JALPQD010000039.1:5768779-5804255 GCA_023101885.1 Typhlomys cinereus
TGTGGTGGGACAGAGCTGCTTATATACACACAGGAGAGGGAAGGAGACAGAGAGAGAGTGAGAATATGGGCGAGATGGAGACAGGGAGAAAATGCCAAGCCTTCAGGTGGCATATATACTGGGTTCCTGCACAGTCTCCCAGGTGGCATTTGGGCCTGTGGCCGCCACAAGCTACTCTAGCTTCCTGGGGAGGGTCGTGGTCCAGCCCCAGCCAAGCTCTGGACAAGGAAAATGTCAGGCGCAGCCAGACCTGTCGCCCAGCCATGGGAGCCAGATGTCCCGGCAGCGGCCCAGGTGCAAGTGCGCGGGGCACATGGCAGATGTGACAGTGGCCACGGGTGTCGAGCAGCACAAAGGCGCAGGGAAGCCTCTCCCGGGCCACCTGCTGTCTATCGTCTCTGCCAGCCTGGAGACCTAGGAGTCGGCAGGAGGAGCTCATCTCCCTGGCCCCAGCTGCCGACGCAGTGTCCAGCAACCAAGCCCCATCTGACCTCTCTCTCTCTCCCACCCTCCTCCCCATAGCAGCGTGCTGTGCTCCCCCGTGAGTGTGCCATCAATCACACATGTCACGGTTCCATGTGAATATGGACACAAGTAGATCCAGGAGCAAAACACGCATGTGCAGGAGGCAGGCCGTGCACACAGACCCTGTGAGCAATCAAAGTCCACGAGGACATGCAGAGAGGAGGAACCACACAGACAAACACACGTCACATGTACCAGGGTGTGTGAGACTCCACGCCCACCCTGGAGGTCCACGTGTCCACAGAGAAGCCGTCCCACTCTCACACGAACATTCACCCCACAGCCATGCCCACTGGAAGCCACATGCTAGAAGGTTCACACAAACACATGCGAAGTCCCATGTACCTAAATGTGCACATGCATGCAAATACACACTCAGCTAACCGTGTGTATGCACATATGTACCGTGGGCCACATACCATATGCATTTGTGCCCATGTACACAATGCACCTACCTGCTGACATGCATGTGCAAGTATGTGTATGTCACATACATCTGCACCCGCACGCAAGCCTAACTCACACACACGCGCACCCCTGTAGATACACACCCCAGGGGACGAGTTCCCACCCCACAGGAAGTTCTCTGGGGCAGGGGTCACCCCCCTGCCCCCTCAACCCTCATCCCCCACCCCGTGCACAGTGACACTGTCTCTCAGCACAGACGTTGGCTAGGCGGGATATTGGGTACACCCCAACACAGTCTGAGGAGCAGGGGGAATAGGTCAGACCCTGCTTTGCAGCTGCGCTCTGCTCTGAGGGGCGGGTCTTCCACCTTTGCCTCCCTCTTCCTGTTCCACACTTCCGCTCCTCTGTTCCATCCCGTGTGGCCTCACGGGTGGAATCCCAGGTGCCCAGGGGAGAAGCAGGCAGGAAGGAATCACAAGCCCGCTCACCTGGAGCCCACATGGTGGAAGGAGAGAGCAGACTTCTGAAGGTGGGCCTCTGCCCCCACCCATGAGTGGGCCCCTGCCCCCACCCATGCACCCTGGCGTGCCGTGTGCACCTTCTCTCTCTTAAAGAAGAAGGGGGCCGGTGAGATAGCTCAGCGGGTAAAGCACCTGCTGCAAATCTGTGGATCCGGGTTCGATTCCTGGAAACCCACGTGGGGAAAGGAGAAAACAACTTCTGACCTCTGCCCATGCACCGTGACATGCATGTTTTTTCTCTCTCTTTCTGTTTCTCCCTCCTTTTCTCAAATAAATAAAATATTTTAATAGAAAAAAAACAAGGAAGCACTCCTTCGGGTCCGGTTTGGTCTTTCTTGGTTCCAGGAAATGTGGCCAGGTCCTGACCCCCTCTGTCTCCCTCAGCTGTCTTCCCTCGCTGTGACAGTGTGGCTTCCCACGGTGACCTGACAGCAGAAGCACCCTTACCTTATTCTTGGGAACCCACAAGTTAGGTTCTTAATGTGCAAGTGCTGAAGTGGTGAAGACTCATAATATAAATAAAGAGAAATAAACTGGGGCTGCTCAGAAAGGGCGGCCTGCTGCGGGAGGGGCAGTGCTACAGGGGGGAGGGACCACACATATGGTGGACCCTGGGTCACTCAGTGACGGCCCCTTCCCAGAGTAGGAGCATGGGGGCTTTCGAGCAGAGGGTCCAGTTCAGCCTTCACCAGGTGGGTCTCCGTCTGCTGCAGGCTTGGTGGGCAGAAATCCCAAGCTGGAGGCCTGGCTCTGCGGTGGTCTCTCGGTCTGGGTTCCTCCCCTGTAAGAGAGGGTGTCGATCCCCACCATAGTGGCCAAAGGGTTGAAGCGCAGCTCTGAGTTCTAGTCTTTCCACAAGCCTAGGGCATCATTGTATGAACAAAGACCACCCAACAGGGGAAAGGCAGAACCTAGGCTCACATGGAACCCCAACCCATGGAGACAGGAGAAGGCGGGGGGGGGGGGTTGCTGGCCAGCCCCCCTTGAAGTAGGCTGCACAGAGGCAGAAGCGAGAGAGACCTCCTGTCTCAGCAAGGCTAAAGGCCAGAACTGACCCCCCCAAGGCCTCCCCCAAGCTGTCCATACAGGTGACGTGACATATGTATACCCTGCTCTCTCTCTCTCCCTCTCTCTCTCTCTCTCTCTCACACACACACACACACACACACAGTGTATAGGCTTACATAAGAAGATTCTGTCTAGACAAAATTGTGTAGTAGCTGGCAGGAGGTAGTGCTGGCAGGTGGTAGTGCTGGAACAGGAAAGAGCCTTGGGTTCACATGGCACTCCGCCTCCTCCGTGTTGAAGGACAGAACTCCCCACCCTTCTTCCCCCCTCCCCAACCCCTCATGTCAGACACAGATTTACTCCAGGTCGTATGCTGGTAAGTCTGATGAATGAGGGTCAGAATTAGAACCCAGATCCGTCCAGGCTGGAGCCTCCTTCCCCAACCTGATGAGAACAAAGAGGAGCCGGCTGCCTGGAGCCAATCACCCCCTTTGCCAGTTCCCTTCGGTCTCCCCTGAAGCTGCAGTTTGTCTCTACAAGGGCAAGGAACCCAGACTTGACTCCCTCCGGCTCTGCGGCTCTGTTCAGAGAGACCTTCCTGCCCCAACAATTTGGCAGGGATGGAGGTACCAATATTGGCGCCCACTGTTCCCACCCCTCGCCCTCCGATGCCGCGTCCCTCGCACTCGTAGCCCCTCAAGGTTCTGGAGGGTTGAGCCGATTGCTTGCTGTGAGTCTCAGGGAGCACGTGATATTGCCTGATCTGGGTTTGTATCAAAGTAGAAGCCTAGCGGAGCCCCAGGCACAGTTCCGGTCGGGCTGGAGACCCCAGCAGGACAAGCGAGTCATCTCAGCCCCAGTCCACAGATGAGCAAATCGAGGCCGGCTCAGAGGGCACCAAACCTTCCCCAGGGTCGGCTGCCCCGTGCGCCCTCTGCGCTCTGGGGGGAGGGGAGGCTCCAGGCCTGGCCCCAGGGAAGGGATCACGGGGTGGATGGGCATGTACCGGGTCTGAGACACGGGGGTACCCCGAGGCCCCGCCTCCCGCCGCGGGCCCGGCCGGGGTCCGCAGCCGTCAGCTCCAGCGCGGCCCCGCCGCGGGATCGATAACTAATTTCGCCGCCGCAGCCGCCCCAGCTTTTTCCCGATAATTGCGCGCCGGCAGCTGCGAGCGAGGCCCCCAGCCCGGCGAGCGCCCCCCAGCCCGGCGAGCGCCCCCGCCCGCGCGCGATCAATTGACACCGCCACCGGGCGGCAGGAAAACTCATTTTTCTCTCCCTCTCCGGCTCCCGGTGGGCGCGGGCTGAGCTGGCCGGAGCCCGGGGGCCAAGGCCGGGGAGGCCACATGGCCCCTCTCCGCCTTCCCAGGAGTGGCCAGCGAGGCCCCGCCACCCCCTATTCTCGGCTGCGGGGAGGGGGGGTGGGAGGAAGGACGCATGGCACAGGCATGGGATGAGGAGGGCACGAACTCTGGGTTCAGATCCAGCCTCCAACACCTATCACCACGTGCCTCGGTTTCCCCCTCCTTTCACAGGTCCTGGTGTGGTGCTGGGACTTGGGGGCTCAGGGCCTTCCCTATGCACCGGGCCATCTAGAAGCGACAGCTGGCTTCCATCAGCCAGGCCCTGCGCCCCTACTGTGTGCTGGGTGTGGGCCAGATGTTCCCTGAGACTAGAGGCTCAGTTACAGCCTTTCTACCCTGACCGGCTAAGAAGGGGTCCACACAACACCTGGAAAGAAACAGGAAGGGGGAAGAGACAAGGGCCAACCAGGGAGGTGCGCGAACAGGGAGAGGGTGTCCTCCTAGATTGCCCCCCCCAGGCCTCCAGCAGGATCAACCCATAAGGCTCTGCAGAGAGGCCTCTCCTTGGATCTGCCAGCCCAGCTCCCGGCTCCCAGCTCCTGGCTCCCAGCTCCCGGCTGCTCAAGGTCGCAGCAAAGTTGCAGACTCCGCGTTCTGGAGAGGGAGGGAGGGAGGGAGAAGTGGAAGTGTAGGAGGGCCGCTCCCTGTGGGAGAGCCCTGAGGATGGAGAGAAACAGGGAGGCTGGAGGGCAGAGGGAAGAAAGGGGGTGCAGGCAGGCAGAGGAGGAAGGGAGAATACAACACCCATGGGCAAGAACTCCTGGGATCTTGCGGACTGGGCTCCCAAGGCAGTGCCAGGCTATGCCTGGATGGAGTTCCATGCAGCAGAGCTCCTGGGCTCTGCCACCAGACCCCGGAGAAGGCCAGGAGGGGCTGGGGGGGGGTTAAGATTAAAGATGCCTGAGGTGAGGAGGTAGAGCTTCAGAGAGGCAGGAGAGCTTTCTGGGAGCCCTGTACCTTGGGTCCTGACATCCTTGGAAGGACCCCATGACCAATGGGTCCTCTGGGAATCAGATCTGCTGACTGGCCTCACCTCCACCCCTATACTCAGAAACCAAACAGAGGAGACTTAAGACAGCCACACAGTCACCGTGATGTGGGAGAGCAGTCGGGGTCAAGGCCCAGGCTGCTGGGGAAGGGGGTGTCCAGCCTCTCTCCTGCCTCAGTTTCCTCATCTCAAATGAGGCTGGTGGTAAGATCTGTCTTCCCTGCACCTTCCTGCCATGGGGGGGGCACAGAGCTGTGACTCAGCAGGAAGAAGTTTGTTGGCCAGATGCACAGTGGAGAACTGCTTCTCCTCTCAGAACCAGGGGTACCCGTCAACGCAGAACCAGGTAAATTTATTACTACAGAGTCAGGGTCCCCATCAGCGCAGTCAGGGGTACCCATCAACACAAGGCCAGGCACACGGCCACCTGTCTACCCGTCTGGCCATTCATCCGCCTAAGCAGTTGCTAGTTATTCAGCGACATCTACCGCGGGGAGGCACCACGTGCGGGGTCTGCAGGAGTCTACCCTTCCCTCCCTCCCACAATCCACATGCCTCCACATTTGTTGTCCTCCAGGACATGGTCAAGGGAGCCCTGCGTTGGGAGTCAGAACCGGACTTGGGCCTGCTGGGTGACCTAGCCAGACCTCTTGCCCTCTCTGTGTTTGTCTGGCCAAGGACCACGAATGGAGCCCTCAGGCTGCCTGGGAGAGATGATCTCAAATCCCGGTGTCAGTGTGTCCTTCTGTCCACCATGAGGGGAGAACAGAGACCAAGATTTGCTCAGGGGAGGGGGTGGGAGACTCAGATGCGCTGACCCCAAAGCCCCTTACTAAGGACTAAAGTCACGGGCTGTGGCTCCGTTCTCTTCCCTGCCCTGCCCCTGGGCCGTGGCTCTGCCCCCATCCCAGAGGCCTCTGTCAGTGGATGCAGCAGCTGCCCTGGTGGCCACCTGGGCTGGGGAGACCCCCAAGCACCATCTGAAGAGACGGGAGCTCAGGGGTCAGCGCGGGCAGGACGAGCCAGCCCTGTGGCCACGTATCTTGTCCTCTGGTGCCCCTCGGTTGACCATGTGTAAAATGGGCGCAATGACTGACTGGTTGGTGCCTACCATGCCCAGGACCAAGGGACATATCTGATGTCCACAGAGGGTCACAGGCACATTGAGCAACAGTCCAATAAGACCTGAACTCAGAGCCGACCGCTGTCCCGAGTGCTGGACTCCCAAGCACTGGACTTGGGCCTGCTGGATGACTGCGCCGCGCGGTGCTTGGAACATGGTCCCTAGGCTGTCCCCGGTTGCACGAGCATGTCTCTGTGCTCCCCTCCCCCACCGCGGCCCACAAATGAGAGGGTGAGGTTTGGCACAAAAAAACCCCAGTGGGGCCACAGGTAGTCATGGCTCTAACCCAGAGGTCCTCGTGTTGGTGGGGGGCGGGCAGAGGTGGGTTGCAAGGGGTGGACAGCGTCTCCTGGTCGGCTGTAGAAACTACCCTCGCAGGCCTGGGAGGACCGCAGGAAGCCTACCCCTCGCTCTCAGCCCAGGGCTTGGCTGAAGCCCCCAGGGGAGCCCACCCCAGCCCTGCAAAAATCTGCTCAGCAGACCCGTGACCAGCTGGAGGCATCAAACTGCTCCTCCCTGTGGGGTGACGCCTCGGGAGGGCAGGGGAGGGGGACCCCCAGCCCTAGGCGCTGAGAGGTGCACTGGTTACTTTACCTGCCTTCCTGTCAAAGTCCCTAATGGAAACCATTTAAGAGGGGAAGGGTGGGGGTGGGGAGATGGCTCAGGGGTTAAGACTCTGCTTCTCAAGCAGATGATCCTGAGTTCAGATCTCAGGTCCCACATAAAGAAAAACCAGGCAGAGACAGCAGCCATCAGTATTTCTGGTCCTGGTGGGCGGAGCCTGGGAAATCCCAGAGTGATGCAAAAGGAGGTACAAGCAATCCAGGATGATTCCTGAAGTCACCCTTGGGTCTCCACAGGAACACATGGTGCCTCTGATACACAACACACACACTAAAGTCTAATTTATTTACATGACGGGGTGTATGCCCATTCTGTGCCACGCCTGTGGAGGCCAGAGGTCAACTGTAGGGTAGTCAGTCCTCCTCTTGTGCCATGTCAACTATGGGGATCACTGGGATTACACACAGGGCCTTTACCAGCTGAGCCATACTGTGGCCCACACCGGGTGGTTAGAGATGGTTATATTAAAGTGCAAGCATTTGGAGGGCAGGACCCAGATGGACCCCATTTTTATGAGAATGGGAAAGCCGGACACCCCCAACACCCCCACACAGAGCGGGAGAGTGGCATGCAGACCCCAATGAAGACCAGGAGCCGCAAGCCACGCTGACCCTGGGGCCCAGACCTCAGGGCCCCAGGACTGGGGCCAACTCAAGCCTGCTGCTCAGTGCTCTAGAAGGTTCTGGAAACCCATCCTGACCTCCACCTCACAGGATGTGGCCCAGGTCAAGTGCTGCAGAGCTCAGACCTCACAGGGGTCTCAGACAGTGGGCTGGGGCCCGGGGGCGGGGGGGGGTCCTCAGAGCCTTTGGTCCAGAATTCTAGAAGCTTCTTCCCTCCCCCTCATCCAACCTTGTGAAAGGCTCCTCACAGGCACACCCATTCTCTCTCTCTCTCTCTCTCTCTCTGCCCTTTCAGGCAGCCCTTGGAGATATTCTCTCTATTGACTTGCATCAAGCTTACTCAAACCAGCTACGCGGCAGCCTTGGAGTGCCCTGGAGATCACCCCCATGCTTCCCCCAACACTGCACTGGGGGGATAGCGGGGGTCCCCTTCCTGTCGTGCAGAGCTCAGTGCTAGGAGTCAAGGGAGTGTCCCCTCCTGGCCCCTGCCACGGGGCTGCCATGTGAGGACCCAGGCCTTGGAGAGGGAAGGGCTCTGCCCACACCGGGAGGGGGCCGGGTGTGAGCCGGTGGCCACATGGGGAAACGTGCAGTGAGCCCCCCGCACAAGCAAGTGGTCAGGAAGGAGGGTGCTGGCAGCTGGGGTGCCCAGGCAGGGCAAACGGGGCTTTGGACCGAGTTTGGGGATGCTGTGGAGGGAGGAAGGGGGTGCTGTGGAGGAAGGAAGGGGGTGCTGTGGAGGGAAGAAGGGGGTGCTGTGGAGGGAGGAAGGGGTGCTGTGGAGGAAGGGGTGCTGTGGAGGGAGGAAGGGGGTGCTGTGGAGGAAGGAAGGGGTGCTGTGGAGGAAGGAAGGGGTGCTGTGGAGGAAGTAAGGGGTGCTGTGGACGAAGGAAGGGGTGCTGTGGAGGGAGGAAGGGGGTGCTGTGGAGGAAGGAAGGGAGTGCTGTGGAGGGAGGAAGGGGTGCTGTGGAGGGGGAGGGGTGCTGCTGGAGGAAGGGTGCTGTGGAGGGAGAGGGTGCTGTGGAGGAAGGGGTGCTGTGTGGAGGAAGGGGTGCTGTGGAGGAAGGGGTGCTGTGGAGGAAGGGGTGCTGTGGAGGAAGGGGTGCTGTGGAGGGAGAGGGTGCTGTGGAGGAAGGGGGTTCTGTGGAGGAAGGAAGTGGGTGCTGTGGGGGGAAGGGGGTGCTGTGGAGGGAGAGGGTGCGTGGAGGAAGGGGGTGCTGTGGAGAGAGGAAGGGGGTGCTGTGGAGGAAGGAAGGGGGTGTGTGGAGGAGGAAGGGGTGCTGTGGAGGGAGGAAGGGGTGTGTGAGGGGAGGAAGGGGTGCTGTGGAGGAAGGAAGGGTGCTGTGGAGGAAGGAAGGGGGTGCTGTGGAGGAAGGAAGGGGGTGCTGTGGAGGGAGGAAGGGGTGCTGTGGAGGAAGGAAGGGGTGCTGTGGAGGAAGGAAGGGGGTGCTGTGGAGGAAGTGGCTTTTGGAACAAATGCTTGTCTGGAGGGAAGAGCTTTGTGGCCTAATGGAACAGCACATGCAAAGGGCCTGGGGAGGTGAGGAGCTGGGGAACACCTGGTGCAGAGAGAAACCAGTGGGGGGGGCTCCGGAAGAGACAGGAAGGCTCCAAGGGCTGGTTAGTTCTCCCGCCATGCTAGCAGTTCTTTTCTGGGGTTGAAGGGATGACTCCAGGATTAAAGCCTTTACCTCACAAGCCAAAGGATCTGCGTTCAGATCCCTGAGCAGGCATGGTGGGAACCCTGGAAGGCAGAACCTGGGAATCCCAGAGCAAGCTGGCTGCCAGTCTAGCCATAATGACATTTTCCAAGTTTAACTAGAGAGCCGGGCTCTCAACAAGGCAGAAGAGTCTTCTGTGGCAGAAGACCCGTTACCACTCTTGGGCCTCCTCAGGCACGCACTCATGCGTGCATGCACACACACGTGTGCACGCACACGTTCCCACCCCATGCACATATACATGAAGGGAAATAAGAAGAACTCTTTTCTGAGGCTTGACTTGGATTTGATGGTGGAGCATGCATACACCCAGTGTGTGTGTGCAAAGGCCCCGGGCTCATCTCTGGCACCGCAGAACAAGAAACAAAGCAGAGACACGTGCCTTCGTGTGGGGTGGACTTCCAAGGGGAGGGAGGCTCCCTGGCACTGCCCTGAGCCAAGGGTGGACCCCGGGAGAGAGTGGGGACCCCCAGGAGGGACAGCAGCAGACCTCAGGCACAAGGGAGAAACAGGCCGGCAAGAGTGGCGGGCAGGGAGGCGGATGAGGGAGGGACAGGGATTCTTGCATTGCTTCGGCTGCCTTGCCACTCGATGGACCCTCAGCAGCACTGGGCGCTGATCCTGCGGCACCAGGGGATGGGGTGGGGGGCTAGAGACAGCCGGAACCGATGGGCCTGACCTATCGCACTGAAGGGAAGAAAAGATGGGGATGGGGGAGCAAGCAGCTCCTCTGTCTCCCCTTTCCCTCTCCCCTCTCCCTCTTTTCTTTTTTCTTTTCTCCTCCTCTTCCTCTTTCTCCTCTCTCTCCTCCCTTCCTGTCTCCCCCATCATGCAGCTAAGGAGCTAAGGAACTTTAAAGTTCTGATGCTCCTTCCTGGCCCTGCCTCCAAAGTGCTGAGATTGCAGGCATATGTCACCATGTCTGGTTTAGGCGGTGCCGGGGATCGAACCCGGGGCTTTGGGCATGCTAGGCAAGCGCTCTACCCAGCAGCCCCACCCCTAGCCAGCTGCAGTCTTCTCTCCTGGCTGCTCCAATGTTACGGCGCATCTCAGCCGAGTGGGATCCTTTTATACAGGGTCAGAGAGGCAGAGCAACCGTCTTGGGGCAGCACCGTAGCAACCATCTCATGCAGGCTGCAGCTGGCAATGTAGGCAGGACAGGCTATCTGCTCAGGGGTCCTCCTCCACTCCCACCTTCTCTTACCCCCCCATCCTCCCCTGGAGCTCTCCTCTGACTTCCGCCTGGCCTGAGCCAGGATTGTGGGATGGAAGGATTGTCCTGTCCCTGCGTGTCAGCTGGAGGCCCTGGGAGGTCTGGCTCCCCCCTCCCATCCAGTGCCTGGCCCGGGGAGAGCAGGTGGGGTCACGGAGAGGTCAGGAGGCAGACTGGCCCCTCCCCCACTCCAAGCAACCTCTGGGCACGCACAAGAGCAGTCTAAACCGGATCTGACCCTCCCCCGCTCCAAGGCACCCCCTTGGGTCTCTAAACATACAAACACATCTTGGCCCATGTGTGCTGCATACACCAGATTTCTAGCACCTCCCGGCATCCAGACATGCACGCATGCATTCGGCAAGCGTCTCCACACTCATACACACATACATGCATTCAGCAAGTCTCCACGCCCAGGCACGCACGCATGCATTCAGCAAGAGTCTCCACACCCAAGCATGCATGCATGCATTCAGCAAGCGTCTCTGGACCAGGCTTCACGCCCTCAAAGACAGCGCACGTCCTAGGAGAAGAAGGGTGTTCACAAGGAACTTGTAGACACATCTCGTGCCATGCAGGAGAGGCAGTAATTGCCCGTGATAGGAGGCAATCTCAGAAGGCCTCCTGAAGGAGGCAGTGTCTTCCTAAGACTAGGCGGAGCAGGAGGTGGCCAGAGAGAAGGGTAAAGTGTTCTAGACAGAGTGACAGTGCGTTCAAGTCCTCCCCAGAATTGGGTCCTGGGGATCCAGGGAAGGCTGGGCTGGACCATGGGGTTGGGGTACCAAGTCTGAGACAAGCCAGTGCTGGAGACCTTGGGCACACGCGAGGAGCAGCTTCCCAGGGTCCAGTGGAGGTCCCGGCCAGGAAAGGGTCAAAGAGGAGAGCTGGAGAGGGTCTGTGTGAAGGCCGGAGGGGCAGATCATCCCAGGGTTCCGGCAGAGAGCCCCCCTCCTCCACCCGGGCAGCCTTGATTCAGGGGAGGAGACTGGAACTGACCCCCCTGGGCTGGCAAGACTTGAAGTCTTGGGTCCTTACCCTATGGTGCCTGGCCCAGGGGCGGGCTTCTTTCACACAGTCGCTGCCCCCTTGCACTCGCATTCTGGAACCTTCTACTGCAGCTGGCCCTGGTTTTCTTTAAGTAGCAAAGCCCTTGGTCCTCCACCATTTGAGTCAGGTTGGGGCCCAGCCCTTTGCCATTCACGCTGCCCAGCCAGGGGGCTTCGCAGACAGCTGCAGACATGAGGGGCTGGCACATAGCAGAAGCTGGAGGGGAGGAGGAGGACCCCAAGAGTGGACAGAGGGTGTGTTAACACAGGTGAGCTGCGAGAAGTTCCTTAGACAGAGTCCCAAGGGTTCAGAGGACCCCCCCTTTCAGGAAGGGCCCCTTCTCAACCTCCTGAGCCTCATTCTTAGTGCCCAGGCCTGGGGTACGCCCCACAGCCCCCCCTCAGGCCCTAGAGGCACTGAGGTCCTGCCAGGAAAGAGGGGGGCAATTCAGCAAGGCCCACAAAAAGAGGAGGCAGGTCAGGGGGTGTGGCCGGGAGGGAAAAACTGGAAGGGAATTTCTGCCGAAGGAACGGTGTGTGCTGGCCCCGGGATGGGGTGACTGACACCCAGAGGCCAAGCTGGGACGGTGCGCACGGGTAGTCCAGACACAGTGGCCCTGCCAGGGCCTTGAATGCCCAAGTCACAGGTTTTAGGGTCCCTGGGGAGCGCGTGGAGCTTGATGCGCTCCCTCCCATCCCTCTTCCTCCTCCTCCTCTTCCTCCTCTTCCTCCCGGGAGGACCGGCCCCGCGACTTGCTCTTTCAAGTTGGCTGGCGAGTCTCCCCTGCCGCCCTCGGAGCGCAGGCCCAGGACATCAAAGCCGCCGCCACCACCCGATCCGGCTGCGGCGGGAGGCCGGCGGGGGCGGGGAGGCCGGCCAAGGCGGGCTCCCTTTCATCCTTGGAGCCGACGACCCCGCACCCCAGGGAGGGCGGTGGGGGCGACCGAGGCAGCGCCGCTGCGCTGTGTGACCTCGCGCGGGCCTCTGCCTGTCTCTGGGCTTCCGCCTCCGCAGCTGCGCTGGTTTGGGGCCGGCTCAGGAAGGGGCTTTTGGGGACGGAAGGTCACATGCCCTGAGCGTGGACTATCGCCGACCTTTCCCCGGTCGGGGGAGAAGTGAGAGAGGGCAGGTACTCACGCGGGCAGCAGGAAAAGTGGGTGTGGGATGCTGGGCGGGATGCTGGGCGAGTTTTCGCCGGGATCCTCCCTCGGGACCCAGGCACCTGGAGCTGACTGCGGGACCACTGGGTGGGCAGGCCGGGAAACAGATCCAGGGAGCAGAGGACAGACAGCCACCGAGGGGAAACCGAGGCACCTCACAAGCAGGTAAGTACAGAGCCAGCTACTGACCCGGAGGTATTGGCCCCAGATCCTTGCAGGTTCGGCCTTTGCCCCTGGCAGAGAGAGACAGACCCACAGGGTATCAGGCGCCCCAGGCAGGGACCCGCTGGCTCCCTAAGATCCCTTGGGCTTGGGTTATACTGTTTAGGCCCCTGGGGTGGGAAGTGATAAGGATGGGGGGAGGGGTTCCAATACAGGAAGTGGTTGACATGCAATTTGAACCTGGGGAGGGCGGGGAGGTTCCTGAGCACCCCCCCATTCCCACCATGCATGAGCACAAGCTTTTATTGCTTTGGCCCAAGACCCTAGTTGGCCCCTGGGTGGAACATTGACGTCATAGTTTGGGTGCTGGGGGTTGCTTCCTAGATGGGACCCTCCTGCTGGGGAGGGGCATTTGTAACAAGCGCTGTCCCTGGATCAGGTCCCCCCCATCCCCTCACCCCACCCCCGCTGGTGGGATGGGGTAGGTGCCCCCTGGCTGGTGTGCCCCCTGGCTGGTGTGCCCAGCTGCCCGGGCCCCAGCTTGGAGATTTAAAACTTCTCTCCGGAGGTCCAATTTTGTGAGATGAATGTGACCCCCCCAAGCCAATGTGAAGCCCCCAGACCTGGGCTTAGGACCCACTCCACTTCTCAGCCAGCGAAACTGAGGCCTGGGACAGCAGCGTGGAGCTGCCCACAGAAAAGCCCGTCTCTGCCAAGCGCTAATGGAGGCAGGCTCTGAGGAGGAGCTGAGAGGAGTCCTCCTATGCTGGGGGTCCCCCGGGGCTTGAGGGGGACTGTCTGTGAGGGGGGCTGTCTGTGAGGGGGGCTGCTTCTGTGGAGTTCCCAGTGTGGGAAGACTTCCTCAGGAGGAGACAGGGCGCTACCAAGTGTAGCATTCCAGATTAGCCAGGATCGTCAGTGCAAAGGCCCTGGAACTTGGAACTGGATACTGGTGTGGATTGTGGAGCAGTGCGAGCAAACAGGGGTGTCAGGAATCCAGGCCAGGAGGGAACATGGAAGGGTGGGGAGAACCCTGGTATGAGGAGCAGCCGGGCTAGGAGCTTCAGAGGGAGGGTTGGGAGGGGAGGGAGTCTGGCCTGTTTCCAGACCCTTCCAAACCCCAATCCCCCCTCCCCCCAGCTGTGAACAGCCCAAGGAGCGAGATCAAAGAGGTATTTGCAAGTTAGATGTCCGCCTTGGCGCTGTGGGGAACAGTGTTGGGGTCTCTGCCTCCGCAAGTGCTGGAAATCCCCACAGGAAGCGGGCACTCCCTGCCCCCAGCGTGCTGGCACAGGGAGTGGGCACAGAGAGAGAATGCCAAGGGCCAGGCCTGGACTGACGTCCTGTGACGGGAAGACAGACAACCCACCCCAAGTGTGGAGCCCTTCTCAGAAGCGCCTGGACGGCTGGTGGGGCTTCTGGCCCTCAGGGGCACGAACAGCTGGGGATGGGTTACACCGAACACTCTGTCTGAGGGGAGAGCAGAGTGAGAGGAAAGGGGGGAGGCAGGGGAAGATGGGAGGAGGAGAGAAGAGGAGGAACGGAGAGGAGGGAAGAGGGCATTCTCTGGGGGGGGCAGGGTGGAGGACTAGAGGGAGGAGGGGGAGCAGAAGGGTTGTGAGCTCACTGGTAAGCAGTGTGTCGGCTCCGCCTCTTGTGGCCAGGCGGGACATCTCCAGGTGGCTGATCACTTGCTTCTCGCCAGCCCAGCCCAAGCCTGGGTGTCTAACTGGGTTTTCCTCCCAGGCACCCCTAGTCTACTCGTGAGGTAGTTCAGGGCCACCTGTGGGAGGAGCGTGTACACGTGCATGCAGGTGTACATGGGTATGTGTGCGGTTGGCAGGCCTGTGTGCATGTGTATGCATATGGTTGGGAGTGCATGCGTATGCCTGCATGTATAGATGTATGTCTGTGTGTGTGTGCGTGCACATGCCTGTGTATGTATGTGCCTTGTGTGCATGGTTGTGTGTGCATGCATATGCCTGGGTTTGTGTCTCTATCTGTGCATGCATGGTCATCTCCTGTGTGACTTGGTGAGTGATCCCACCTTTGTGCAGCAGTTCCATGGAGGGGGTGCAGTCCCCACCACAGAGTCGCTCTGGTTCTCCTGCTGCACACTCCAGCAGGCTTATGGGGGAGTGACTGTGAAGGGCCGAGTCGGAAAGGTGGTTTCCTGGACAGGGAAGGTCTTCGGTCCCAACATAGATCCTCTGCTGTGGAAGACTGGCTTCACGAGACTTGGGAAAGGGGGCTGCCCATGGGAAGGGCCCGACCCTTAGAATCTGTGAAATATATAGACATGTGTGGATGGGTAGATGATTGATAGATGGTAGATAGGTGGATGAGTGATGAATAGACAGATGCATAGCTGGGTAATAGATAATACGTGGATAATAGAGATATAATACATAGATCAATAGATGGATGATAGACAGATGATGATGTACATAGATGGTAGATTTGATAGATAGTTGGTGGATGGGTAGATAAATGGAGGATAGAAAGGTGAATCTATAGACAGGTTTTTGTGGTGCTGTGCATAGAACCCAGGGCCTTGGTCTTTCTGAGCAGGGACTAGAACTCACTGTATACCCCAGGCTGACTTTGAACTTGCGGTCTCGGCCGCCTTGGCTTAGAAAACAGGTTTCGAAGGTGCTTTGGCTGCATAGTGACCCTCTGAGCGATGGCCCGGATGTCTTTTCCTGGCGACTAGCTTCCCCACACCCATGGCTGTGACAAGCGGACCAGGTCCTTGTGTCCACTCTGCTGTGTGACCCTGGCCCAGTGGCTGTGCATCTATGAGTCTCACTGCGATCTGCGAACCCTCATGTACCTCCACACTTGGCCTCCCAGTGAGGCGCCCAGGAGCCCACAGCTCTTCACAGAGTGACCAGAGCACCCCCACCTGCTGTGACATCCTGCGGGCGTGGCATCTCTGCCTGCACAATCCAGTGGCCGTGGAAGAGCCTGTCCACCATGTCCATCAGGCTGAAGGTGACGGAAGCTCCCCACCCTCCCACCCCACCCCTACCCCCTCACCCCCCATGCCAGAGCGTCCACAAGAAGTGTGTCAATGGATTGACGTCCCTTCCTGCTGCTCTTCTCAGGAGCCACTTTTTCTAGTGTTTGTGTGTGTGTGTGTGTGTGTGTGTGTGTGGTGTGTGTGCCTGTGTGTGTATGTATATGTGTTTATGTGTGTGATATATGTGTGCATATGTATGTGTGTATGTGTGTACACGTGTATGCTATGTCTGTGTTGTGTGTATGTGTGTGTACATGTGTGTGTGTGGTGTATGTGTGGGTATGTATGTGTCTGTGTGTGGTGTGTGTGATATGTGTGTGTCCTGTGTGTGTGGGTGTGTGTGATATATATGTGTGTATGTGCATGTATATATATATATGTATATGTGAGTGTGTGTCTGTGTTTGTGTGTGTGTGTCTGTGTGTGGTGTGTATTTGTATGTGTGTATATGTGTGTGTCTGTGTGTGTATGTATATCTGTGTGTATATGTGTGTCTCTGTGTATGTGTGTTTATCAATGTGTGTGTGTATGTATCAATATGTGTGTATGTGTAACTCTGTGTGTGTGTGTGTGTGTGTGTGTGTGTGTGTGTACACCCTCACAGGAGGATGTGGACTGACCTCTCCACTTTGTTTCTTGCAGTCAGGGTTTCTCTTTGAACCAGAGCCAGCAAGCCTTCGAGGTCCCCCTACTCCATGTCTCCCTATGCAGGGCTGAGGTTCCCACTTGCAGCTAGTTACTCCAGTGTTGGGATCTGAATTTGAGTCCTTCTGGTCTCACAGCAAGAGACTTAATCACTGAGCCATGTGTCCAGCCTTTGCTTTGTTTTTGAGACAGGTTCTTGCGTAGCCGAGGCTGGCCTCACAGTCACTATGCAGCTGGGTTGACCTTGGTCTTCTTATCCTCCTGTTGACAGCTCCCCAGTGCGTTGGGGGTGGGGGTGCTGAGGATGGAACCTAGGGCTTCGTGCACACTGGGCAAGAACTCATCAACTGAGCCCCTCTATCACTTCGGTGGGCACCAGCAAAAGTGCACCATGAGTTTGGATTTTTCTGAGACAGGGTCTTGTGGAGTCATGAAAAGCCTGGAACCTCGATCTCCCTGCCCCCCATTTGCTGTGTGCTGAGACCACCAAGTGTGGGCTCCTCGTTGGGCTGCAAGCAGGATTATGTAGAAATACCTGTACAAAGAGTGATTCACGTGACCATTGCTTCCTATCATGGGTTCCCCCACAAGGCTGGGAAACCGGGTTCTCCAGCTCTGGGGCCGGACACCCAGGCTCCCTGAGTGTAGGTAGCTTCTGTGTGCAGCCAGCCTAACCTATGTGTGTCTTCCCTGCTCAGTGGCTAGACTCGGGGTGGAGGGTCTGGGGGGTGTGAGCTATGCCAATCCTGCTTCCTGCCTCCTGGGGGCTCCTCCCAGTAAGACCCATGCCCAGTTTTGGGGTGGGGGTAGCAGACAAAAGCCATGCCTATTTTCATCTCTAGGGACCTCCTGTCTGGCCGGGGTCAGTCTGGCTTCCCCTGCCTGTGTTGGCTAGGGGCAGGGGCTGGGTGCCATGTCCCAGGGACCCAGGACTCCATTCTGAGTCAAGACAGCCACAGCAGTTGGAGGTGGGGGTGGCCCTGCCCCAGGACGCGACCCTCGGAGACAGGAACCTGGCTTGACTCACAGGGCTCCGCGCACTAGACAGATGTGTTTCTGCAGGAGTCAGGAAAGAAGGAAGGGCCTCCAGGGGTAGGCAGGGTTTATCAGAACACCGCCCCCCCACAACCCGCCTCCTTCCAAGAATTGGAGGAAATCTGGGCGGGCTCCTAGGAGGAGGAAGCCCAGACTCAGAAAACAGCTTCTCTGTATTTCCACCCTGTGGCAGCTCTTACTAAGGTGCCCCAGCTGTGCAACCTGGGACCAGTTACTTCACTTCTCTGTGCTGTTTTCCTCATCCACAGGAATAGTCTGCTCCCCTGAGTCACCCTCTCCCCAGGGGGGCAGCCTCGGGTCTGCACATGTCTGCCCCGGAGCTCTTCGGGTCCTTGGAGGTCCCCCCCAATAGAGCCGACCTAGGTCTGTCTGGCCCCCCTGGTTTTTGGTCACCTTGATGGACACCATGAGATCCTGTGGTCAGTTGTGTTAGAAGTGTCTCGCAGGGCTGGAGAGATGGCTCAGGGGCTAAGACTCTGCCTCCAGAGCAGGAGGTCCAGAGTTCAGATCCCAGGTCCCACGTGAAAAAACACCAGGCAGAAGGCAGCTGCCTGCACTTCCAGCCCTGGTGGGCGGAGCCTGGGAAATCCCAGAGGGCAGCAAAAAGGAGGTAGAAGCAATCCAGGATGATTCCTGAAGTCACCCTTGATCCTCCACAGGGATGCACAGTGCCCTCTGACACACACACATAACATACACACATACACACACACACGATAAATAAAGAGAAACAACATTTAGTAGCGACTCACTGAGTCTGTAGGCGCAGCAAGCTCTAGAACGCAAACACTGAAATCCAGAGTCCAGGGATCTCTCTGGGCAGATGCTGGGGTCCGGCCGGCTCCAGTGGGCAGATGACAACCCCAAGCTTCCACCTTGCAGGTGACCCCTGGAAGTTTGGGGTCCTCCCAGGTGGCTTCTGCTGGGACCCAATTGCACCAAGCGCCATCTGCTGCTCTCTGTCCTCAGCTCTTTTGGGGTACGGATGAGGTGGGGGCACTGGGGGAAGAGGAGCACATAGCTCCTGGGGGGGGGTGGATGGCCTCTGGAAGTAGCCCCTGAGGTAGCAGGCCATCTTGCCCCCAGGGTGACAGGGAGAAAGGGGGGTGCCTGTCTATTCTGGCAAGGGCACCCCTCCAGCATCACCCCCTCTGCCCCTGACCGGCCTCATGGCTCCACACATAGACCTCCAGCACCAGCCTTGAGTGGGAACTCCAGGTCACCCCCCTTCCCCCACCCCACCCCCACCCTGTCCATGTGCTTCTCTGTCCAGTTCTGACCCAGCCCCATGACTCTATGGTGGGGAAAGGGGGCGGGCACACGGGGAGGCCCTGCACTCTGTGCCCCCAAGATGCCAGGCTTCCTGTCATGTCACTTGGCACCATGTCCTTAGACTAACCATGTATGTGAAATTATGTCCCCCATGGGACTGCGGGCTGCTGAGAGCGGTGCTGGCCGGCCGGGGGCCACCGAAGCTCAGGGGTAGTATCTCTGTGGCCGAGACGAGACACTTGGTCTCAGTCCCTTTGAGTGACTGTCACAGAGGCCTGCAGCCCAGGTCTCTCTCTCTCTCTTTCTCTCTCTCTCTCTCACACACACACACACACACACACACACACACACACACATACACGACAGGAACTTAGCATCTGGAGGCTGAGGTTCAAGGTTGGCTCAGTCAGGCTATGAGACCCCCCCATGAGGAGGGGGAGCTCACAGACCTCACACACACCTCCTACCATGCCCACGTGGTTTCCCTTGCTGGGTCTGGTCTGGAGAGACCCTTTGTGTAGCTTAAGCCTCTCTTCCCAATGCCTGCAGTCCAGACTGGGGGCTGGGGGGATCTGGGACAGTCCTCCTTACTCCTTGTCCCGGGGGCCCCACTAGGAGTTCAGCAGGTCTCTCCCCGCCCAGCTGCTTGTCCTCCGGTTGGGGTCCAGCCTGCCCTGGTCTTGCTGGTTTCTGACTCCCAGGGCCTTCGCTAGGCCCTTCATCCTGTCGCATGGGTTCCAGGTCCTCCCGCACCCTTCTCCAAGCAAGCCCCTCCCCCAGGACCCCCAGAGCCTCCTGCACACCCAGGGAACCCACCTAACCACGGCCACAGTGGCCCTGCTATGGGACAAGGCTGTTGGGCTGCCGACTCCACACTGGAAAGCTACGTGACCCTGAAAAATGAGCCGAGCTCTCTGGGCCCCAGTTCCGGCCAAGGAGTAACGCTCCTGAGTGTGGCTGTGGGAACCAGCCAGGGTGGGGAGCACAGATGACACCCCCACCTCTCTAGCGGAGAGGGGTGCAGAGACTTGCTATGCAGGCAGGGAACATTCCAGAGAAAGGAGTGGTTTTCCTTCCTGTCCCTCCTGGGTTGGCACAGGGGAGGAGATGACAGAGGTGTGGGGGGGGGATGCGCAAGGAGAGGGGCACAGGCGGGGGGGCTGGAGGGCTGGGGGTTTCTTTGCCTTCCTGGGGGCTCCGGAGGGCTGGCCACCTGCCAAAGGTCCAGAAAGGCAAGAGATGCCCAGGACCTGCGACATTCCCAAGGGGCCAGTCCCACCCCTCCACACCCTTCCCTCCCCCTCAGCCCCTCTTGGTCAAGAGCAGACTGTGTGTGTGCCTGGGTGTTATGGCAGTAGGTAGACGGCAGTCTGGGGGCCCAAATGACCCCAAGACAGAGCCAGGTGGAGTGCAGGTCTACAGCTATGTGTCAGTGCAACATGTTCTGAAGTATGTTGCCTGAGTCTGCAGGGGTTACCTGGTGTGTGTGTGTGTGTGTGTGTGTGTGTGTGTGTGTGTGTGTGTGTGTCCATGTGCCTGGTACAGTGTGTGTGGTATAGTGCAGCACGTTGGTGCCTGTGATATCTATGTTTTACGTGTCTGATGTCTCTATGTGCTGTGGGATAGGGGAGTATGTACATCTCTGTGGTATATGAATGATCTCTTGTGTGTGGGGTTGTTACATGTGTGTGGTCTATGTGGTGTGGGGTGTATCTCTGTGCATGTGGGGTCGGTCTCTACATTGTGTGTGTGTGTGTGTGTGTGTGTATCTCTGCATGCTGTGGCTTGTGTGTGCGCTTGGGGGGGTCTCTACATGGTGAGTTGTGCGTCCCCATCTGTGTGTATGTATGTGAGAGCCGGGCGGTGCGACGTGCTAAGCTCTCCGTGTCCTGGGCGACCGCGGGTCGCGAGGTCCCCACTTCGCGGACCGCGGCGGTCGCCGTGGGCTGCGCGGCGAGCTGTGTTTCGGGGTTCAGCGACAGGTGCGGCCGTTGGGGACGCGGATGGAAAAAGTTGGGGACCCGGAGCGAGGGGCCGGGAAGTTGTGGCGGCGCAAAGCCAGACCAACACTGCCCCCGCGTGGCCGGTATGGGACACAGGCGCGGGGCGGCCCCGGGGCCGCGCGTGGAATCCGCGGGGAAGCGGGACACCCGGGTCCGGGGCGCGGCGCGAAAGTTCTGGAAGGGCGCGAGGGAGAGAAACTCTCGGGCCCTGCGCCCCGCTCCAGCCCCTGCGCAGGGCACCAGGGGCGCCACGCCCATCGCGCCTCCATCCACTTTTCTTTCCAGTCTTCACCTATCCAGGCTCAGAGGTCACCCGCCCACAGCGTCCAGGCCCAACCACGTCCTGGCGCTCCATTCTTTTTTGGGGGGGGGACCCCGAGAGTGCGGCGAGTTCTCTCTGTCTCTTCTCTGGCCGGCAGGTGGCGATAAAGACCTTGCTCTCCGCTGCGGCCAGGGTTTGGGGAACTGACTGGCTCCCTGCAGCGGTTGGGGCATGATTGGGCCAGGGCTCAGCCTGGCACCCAGATGGCTCTGGGGGCAGCTGAATCGTGCGGCTCCGGTAAACACCCTTCTCCTCGCCTCTTGCCACCTCCTGACGCACACTTAACACTGCACATGGTCCCAAAAGCAGAAGGCTGACTTTGTCTCCAGTCAGAGTTCTTTTACCCAGACCGACAGCTGGATACCATCACCCCCTGATGGGAGAGAATGTGGAGGCGCCTTTGGCACAAAAGACAGGGGGGCAATGCTTCCACCCCCCAGCTTCAGATGTTGACAGGAGCCTGCTTCAGGCATGGGCTGATCTAGGGGGCTATAGAAGCTTGATCTTAGTTTTGAGATAGTGCAGTTGACTACCAACTGGAAGAGAGCAACGAGCTCTGAACTTTGAGGATGCCCCCTATCCATGCTCATCCTCCTCTCCAGCCTCACCCCAGCTGTGAGTCTACTGCCCTTCCCCCTTCTGTTTGGAATACCTGGAGACCTAAATTAGACACCTAGGAAAGGCTTATCCTGGGAGACCTAGTGGCCCGTCCCAGCCACTTGGGATGTGCGTTTATTTGTGGGACGTGGGAGAACCCTCTTCATTGCCTGGAGGGGGGGGCACCCCTTGTCCCCCGGGGGCTCCTGTGGGCGTTCACCTCTGGGCAGGCTGTAGGATGGTGGAAGGCAGGTGGTAACCCTTAGGGCGGTCTTGCTTTAGAACAGACTGCAGCACCAAGCTGGGCAGAAAAGACTCCTGGGGTGACAAAGAGGGTGTTAGGGGGACCCCAGGGGAGGAGAGGGGTCCCTAGGAGTGGAGGGGGAGACAGGCAGCTGAGGAGAGAAGGCGCGATACAGCCCACCTTGATGGCTCCAGGTTTGCAGCCGAGGTGTGGGGGGAACGCTGAACCTTGAGGGTCCATGCCTCGGCTGCAGTGCTGGCTACTCCTAGGGACCCCTGGCCACCGAAGGGCAGCGAGCCAAGAAGGCAGGTCCCCGGTGGGGTCTGCCCCTGTCTTCGCTCACCAACTTCTGGCTCCAGGGGCTAGGCGGGTGGCTCATGTGTTCCAGCTTGTTGGGGATGTCCACGAAGTTCCGGAAGTTGCCCTGTGGCCTTAGGGTGCTGGGCCTGGAGATGAGGGGCAGGCTATTCCTCATGGTCGAGTTCTTGGAAAAGTAGGCCGGTGGCTCGGACGTGAACCTGATGGGGGGGGGGTGAGTTTGGCTGGCCTGTCCCGGAGGAACTGGGCCACAGGGTCCCCCCTTCCCCTTCCCCAGGGCCTTACAGGCGGGGACAGTCCCAGCGGCAGGAACCAGCCCTGGACTCCTCAGCTCTGGGGTACATGGTTCTCGGCAGACTCTCCAGCCATCTCCCGACGCTGCCGAGCAACCGCTCAGACACTGAAACGGCCGGCAGAGTCGTCTGCTGCTCCGTCTGGAACACGTTCTGCCTGACTGCAGGAGAGGGGGCGTGGCTGAGCCCCCCATCCCCTCCCTGGGGCTGGGGGAGGGGGAGAGCACCAGCACCCCCACCCTCCGGCCCCCTGGCGCCAGGCCTGGCAGAGTCCTGTCTCCATGGCAACTCCAGGCTCCCCAAGGCCTCTGTCTCCAGAGAAGGCCTGGGCCTTAAAACTACCTGAGGTGACCGGGATGGTGGTTACTACCCAAGCTGTACCCCGAAATGCCCCCAGTCCGCCTCTCACCCCCAAGTGGAGCTGTTTTCCCATGGAAATCCCAGAGACAGAGCAGCGGGATAACGTGGTGTATCGGGACTGGGTGCCTCAAAGCCTCCATTCGGGCTGGTCAGATACCCTCAAATTCATCGCAACAGGACGAGCTGAGTGGGTGCCGGCTGTCCTCCGTCTCCTGTGCCTGGAGCTCTGGAGGTACGACCACAGTGCCTTGTGGCACCAGCCCTTCTCCTGGGCTTGGCCTGTCCTGGGATTTCTGGGGTGTGCTGGCTTCTATTCAGTACTCCTATGGCTCCCGCAAAAACCCCTTCTGCCTCGATTTTCCCATTAACCAAATAACCAGAAGCCAGGGGCCAGCGTGCTGGCAACATGCGTGAACCCATTGCCTGCGCGATGTAGGTAGGAGGATCACGAGTTCAAATTCACCATCAAGGACATAGTGACTCTGAGGTCAGCCTGGACTACAGGTCACCCTGTTTCAAAAACAAAATCACATGCACACGCATGCATGCACACACGCACACACACACACACTCCTAGCCCTAGGCATAAGTGTTCTTGATTCAACTAAAAATAAAATTCTTCCAAGTGCATGTATGCATACACACAAAGACACACACATATGCTCTCACACACATGTGCACACACGTGCAAAAGGGAAAAAATGAGTTTCTTCACATTTCTTGTGATTCTAGGATGCTGGCTGGATTCCTCGGGGTCACAGAAGTCCTGGATTTGTAGGACTTCGCCCACAACAGAACTTGGACAGCTATTTCCCGAAAGGGCACATCGTAGGTGCCCAAGAAGTGGCTGCAGAGTTGCCAGGGTAGAGGGCACACAGGGCAAGAGTTTTCAGTGTGGTGGTCCTGTAGCCCTCTGCTATGCATTCAGAAAACAAGAAACGGTCAATCACATCCGTTCTGCGCGGTCTTTTGCCTGGGAAGCCGGCTGGGTGGGTCTGAGTTTCTCTGTGAGACATTGGTGCCAACTGTCCCCAGCAGAGGACCTTTCTATGCACTGGCTCCGCCTGGCCCTGCGGGCTGCCTTCAAGGAGAGAGAAAGACTGTGATCTCTGTCAGCCCCTAGAGCTGAGGGGCTGGGACCCCAGTGGGCAGGCATGACACGGGGGCAGCAGCATGGAGAGGATACGTAGCAACAGCTTGATGGACATCGTGTACTGTCCGCCACTGACCACTGGTCCCACATGCCCCAGTGCCCTGCTCCCGATGCTCCTGTTGCTCCGCCAATGTCACCTTGACACCCTCTTAGAGATGTCAGAACTTGGGGGGGCGAGGGGTGGCCCAGCCCTGCACTATCAGGAGCTGCACTCCTAGTGTGTGTGTGTGTGTATACATGAGAAGGTATACAAGTATGTGTGTGTGCCTGTGTGCATATATGTCCCTGTGGAGATCCAAGGGTGACATCAGGCATCACCCTGGATTGCTTTGCCTCCTTATTGCTTTGCCCTGGGGTTTCCCAGGCTCCACCTTCCAAGGTCCTAATTATAGTCCACAGCCACATCTGACAGCATTTTGTTTACAGTGGGAACTGGGGATCTGAACTCAGGTCCTTTCCCTTATGAGGCAAAGATTTTAACTCCCACTCCCTCCGCCTCCCCCTTCCCCCATCAATCTCTCCAGCCTGGACTGACCTGGAGTTTTCTAGAATCCCAGGAGCAAGTAGATGCTTACCTGCTCGATTGCGCTCCCAGTATCGGAGGGCCGAGTCCTGTAAGGTCTCGTCGGCAAATCGTACCCGGAAAGGGCAGCAGCGCCTGCGGGGCCTGGATCCTTCCCCAGAGGGGCTGTGAAGGAGCACAGCCTTGACCTTTGGGGTCTGCGTGCTGGGGGCCCTGCCAAGAGAGGGCAGAGGGAAGCAGGGCCAGGGACTGAGCCCAAAACCCGCCACTCCACCCCAACCGACCATCACTTAATGGGATGACTGGGGGCAAAGTCACCCCAGTGCTTGTTGCTCGACCCAACGTGGGATGGCCATCATCTCATTAAACCCAGTCGCCCCCATTTGCACGTGAGAAAACCAAGGAGTGGAGACTAGATCTACATCCTGCCCAGAGCTGTCACTCAAGCACCAGACAAGCAGACAGGAGGATAGCCCTCAGACTGCCCAGCCTGTCATGTGGTCAAAACTACCTCCTAAGTTATGTTATGCCATAGATGAGATGTTGCTACTCTCAGCCACTTCTTTCTTCAGTGACCCCCTAAACTGATCATGCTGCTGAGAATCAGCAACTGCTTAGCGCTCAGCCCTGGAGGGCTGTTTATGCCAACCGGCGGCTCAAGGAACCTTGTGGAAGATGGGGCGGAAAGAAGGTGAGAGTGGGAGGGTGCAGAGGAGGTGTCCTGAGACACTGTCTTCTGGGCCCAACAGTGGCTGGTGCCCTCAGGACTCAGAAGCTAGGGTTACATGCACAAGATCCAAGCAGTCAACACTACGACATGGGAGTGGGGGTGGGGGCCTGAGACCCCCACACACCTCTAGCTGAGGGGCTGTTGGCAGTTGATGGCTGCCGATAGGTTGCCTACTCTCCAATGGTTTGGCTCCACACCCCATGTGTGTGTGTGTGTGTGTGTGTGTGTGTGTGCGCAACACCAATGAGACTTAATGGTTTATAGAAAGAGAGAGGAGCAGAAAAGAGAAGGGAGGTTCTGGGGAGAGTGGTTGGTGATGGGGTGGGTGTGTGTAGATATGTTATGTGTATGTATGGAATCGATACATGCACATACATGATACAATTTCATACATGCAACTGACAGAGAATAAATAAAAACTGTTCTTTTTGAAAACCTGCTAGCTTGTTTAACCTCTGCCTCCTCAAGGGCAAGGCTGAGAAAGGGCTGCCATTTCACTCTCAGACTCCGATGCCCTCCCTTCTGTTTGTGGACCTGGAGGGGGCGCTTCTTGTCCACCCATCAAAGAGCTACCCAGCTCTTTGGTAGAGAGTGAGGGCAGAGCTGCAGACATCAGGGCAATGGAGGCTGATGCAAACCTAGCTCATGCTGGTGAAGGACCAGACTGAAGCATCCCCCAACTCTGCCTGCTGGTGTGGGGTCCGCCTTCCCTGCTTTGGGGGGGGGGAGTGCTGGAATCTGTTCTAACTTGTTGGAAGATCACACACAGGGAGCTGTTCAATCCTGGTCTCTACTCTGATCTTGCAAGATACCTGGCTGGAGAACCATTAAATGAGGGTGTGAGATTCAAGGAGAAATGTGCGGTGACCCGTTAGTATTGCCTGCCATGGGCACAGACAGGATGAGTGATCCAAGTGTAAACACACGGGCAGGGCTCTTAGCCTGTCCCCCTCATGCAGTCTGCTGGAGGAAGTTTCCGTGGTTTCCTTCCCCCTCCATCAGCATCTGGACCCAAGTACTCTTACTACTGTCATTCCATTTATTTCCTCCAATATCTGACATGTAGGAAAACTTGATAAAAATTGGAAAACAGAAGGGATGAGTGTCAAGGACAGGATGAGAGAAGGGTGGAAGATGGGTGGGGAGGGGGTGGTAGACTGATGGCATGTTGACAGGCAGGTAGACTGACAGTGCTGATAACTGGATAGACTGATGGATGAACTAATGATACTATCTGGCTGTGAAGTACTGGCTCTCAGGCAGATGACTGGATGGCTTCATGCTTAGATTCGGGATGGCTAGAGTCCTGGATCTGTCAGTCAATGGAAACATTTGCAAACAGTGGGTGGTAGAGCTGATGGATAGACCCCCCTCCGTGGGCATTTGTGGACAGAGGAAGTGGACTCAGCTGCCGGAGTCTTGGGTGCAAGACCGATGGGTATTATTGGGCAGGTGGAGATTCAGAGGGATTTGTAGAGTGGCCCATGGGGACGCCTGCGATGACGGTGGAGAAACACGAGAACCAAGCAAGAAGGCGCCGGCAAGCCTATTACTGGATGGGCGCGGGACCCGATGGATAAACCAGTGGGGAATGACAGGAAGCCCGGGAGGGAAGGGTCCCCACACACCCCTCTCCTCCTCTCCCAGAACTCACGGGTTGGTTTTTCTGCCAGTGGTGAATTTGGAGTGGTCACCTCGAAGGGGTCCCAGGGTAGGCTCCTCCCCAAGACTATCTTGCAAGTTGGAAGCTGTGGGGTCCCTTGAAGACAGACAGACCCCAGCGGTGAGATACCTGGCCAGTCCCATAGCACAAGGGGACAACCCCCCCCCCAAAAAAAAAAGGACCCTCCACTTACCACACGTTTGGGAGGAATGAGCAGCTGGGACACTGAGGAGAACTTGGGGTGTGCTTTGAGGTGCTTGTGGGGTGCTGCAGTGCTGAGGGTGCTGAGGGTGCTGGGGCTGGGGAGAGGGGAAAGAGGAAGAGAAGAGGAGGAGCACAGGGGAAGGGGGAGGAGGAGGAAGAGAACAGGACCGCGAGGAGGCGGAGAAAATGAGGAAGAGGAGGAGGACGGGAGGGAGGAGGGGGAGGAGAGTCTGGTGAGCTCCGGAGAGTAGACACTGCTGCTCAGCCGGCGGTGGGGGCCCCTCTGAGCACCCGAGGGGGGCCGAGCCCCAGCCCCCCGCTGCTCGCGCGCACCCCCGCGCGGCCTCACTCTGCTCCGGCGAGTTGGCACATTTGGTGCGCAGCTGGTGCAAGAAATCCCGAACTTGCTGGGGAGTAGCTCCCCAAGAGCGTGCCCAAGTTGTCAGGGAGGTTCCTGTCCGCGTTCCTGCAGGGCCCCGGGGTCCCCGCTCCCCGCGTCGCGCCGGCGGGCAGCAGCGGCGGCAGCAGCAGCAGGTCCCGCAGCGCCCCGTCGCTCTGCGCCGCCCGAGAGGTCGGGGTGGGCAGGAAGGGCAGGCGCGATGACCCGGAGTTCCCGACGCCCAGCCGGGGCTCGGGGTCCCGGTCCTGCCACCACGAGGAGCCGCCGCTGTAGCTCCGCGTCGCCGGAACCTCGGACGGCGACAGCTTGGGCAGCAGCGGGGACCTGCGTCGGTGATCGCAGGCGCCCGGACACCCCCAGGACACCCCCGCCTGGGTCCCCGGGCCGAGGTGCCGCCAGAACATGTCTGACCCCGAGCTCAGCTCAGGGCATCCTCACGCCTGCTGGGGCACCGGGTGGCGAGCGAGGCGGTCGCGAGGACCACGGCCATCCCAAGGCCATCGCGCCGCCGGACCCGCGGGCAGGTGCTGCGGGCTGGAGCCGCCGGCCGGGCAGGCGCTGGAGGCTTCAGGCCTCTGTGGCCTCAACCGGCAAGACGGCGGCGCTGGCCGCCTGGAGAAGGTTGTTGCTGTGACGTTTATGAGCTAGCAGATGGGGCACCGGGCTCACAGTATCTACCCAACAAAGGCCAGTTGCTGCCCTCACTGTCTAAAAAAATGTCACCCGCTGGTGACATAGTTCAGCCTAAGGTAAGACACCAGCTGGCAACCCAGTGGCCTGAGTGGGAACAACCTCCAGGCATTCTCTCTCTCTCTGTTTCTTAAATGCAGAAATAAAGTATTTGCTCAGAGTATCACAAGAGACCGAGGCAGTGCCAAGGGGTCTGCCAAGCCCTGGGTTTGAGGCCCACTACTGTGGAGCTGGAGGAAGGAAGCCTAGTTCAAGGCCAGCCTGACCCTGTCTCAAAAAAAATAGAAAAGTGTTTTTCTTCATTCCCCAACTGTCAGCTTGGAGATCCCGGGCAACAGGCTCTTTGCTCTATAGAATGGGGGAGATCCTACACGAGCCTCTTGCAGGCATTTTGAGGCAGGGTCCCCACACATGGCTCAGACTGGGCTATAACTCATCCCCCTCCTGCCTGCACCTCCCTAAGGCGCTGTGATCACAGGTCTGTACCATCCCCCCTCCACCCCATTCCCTCTCCCCCCGGGCAGTTCACACCTGAGCCAGCTCGCACCGACATTTTGAAAGTGAAACTGAAATGGGGCCCCGGGTAGGTGATAGAATTCCACGGGCTGGATCGCAAAATCTGTTCTCTGAATGGGGGTGCGGACTGGCAACACACTCGACTTGCTCTCCCCAGACTCTGTACCAAAGGACAGGACAGAGGGCTTGTTATATCCAGAATTCTATCATCATGCTGTACGCACAGCCAACATATACACTATTTTCTTTTATGCATGTGTGTGGGTAGGTGCATGTATTTATGTGCGGTATATGTACATGAATGGAGTTGAATGTGTGTGCCTGGGAGGCCCAAGGGAAATATCCAGAATCATCCTCCAACGCTCTTCTACCTAACTGCCGTGAACCCAGGTCTCTAGTTGGCCGTTAGGGCTAGTCTGGCCAGCCATTTTGCTCTGGGTCTTTCTGGGTTCAGGCTCCTGGGGCTAGAATTATAGTCTGGCTCCCACAGTGGCCAAGACATCTTACGTGGGCTCTGGGAATCCACGCTCTGATCTCTGCTTGCAAGGCAAGAGCTGAACCCTGAATCATCTACCCAGCCCAAGATATACATTTTGAACAAGCTTCTTGTTGGGGAGTCAGAGCCCCAATCCCCACCCTCAGATCTGATATTGAGGGGTCTCCAGGCCCTGACTCTTTCCCCCGCCACACCCTGCTCCCAGCTCATCATAGGCTCTGGGCGCCCTCACACTCACCTTGAGGGGGACTCCCGGGTAAGGCCTCCAAGGTCCTATAAGCTTAGAGCCCCCCTCAGATGGGCTACTGATCGAGGGGCTCCATCTTCCAGGTGGCTTCCTCTGCGGGCTCCCTCTCCCAGCTGCCTGCTAGTGTCTCACAGTCATTGTGACGCAAGCTCGCCCTCAACCACTGGGCAGCGGCCAGGCACTGTGGTCTGGGGGCAAAGGTCAGGCTGGTGTATCCTGGCAGCTGTAGTTGCCGCTGACGTCATGACATCTGTCCCAGGCCAGGGGAGCCATCCCTAGCCCAGAGAGGAAGGATGTGGGTGCAGTCCCCTTCCAGACCCTGGACTCCAGAGTCACTCTGGAAGAACTCCCCCCAACCCCGAGGGATGGTAAGGACACAGGCCACCCAGAAACTCCAAGAACACGGTGAGGCCCATGCTCTGCTCTGCCCTTGGCCAATGAGGCCGCCAGGTTTTCTCCTCCTGGGAGCAGGGTGGGAAAATGGTCTTCCTGCGAGTCTTCATTGGGTGCAGGGCTGGGAGGATGCCCACGGTGTGGGGAAATCAGGTGGGGGACGAGGATGGTGACGTGTAGGCTCCATACTCTCTGAGCTCTGGGCCCAAAGAGTGAAGGTTTTTCTCAAACAAAAATAAATGTATGATTTTATATATACATATATATATATATATATGAATATATAAGGTTATCCATCTATCTATATCTATCTTTCTATCTATCTGTCGGTCTGTCTGTCTGTCTATCTGTCTATCTATGAGGGACTGGAGAGATGGTTCAGGCATTAAGGCTCTGCCTCCAAAAACAGAAGATCCTGAGTTTGGATCCCAGGTCCCACATAAAAATGCCAGGCTGAAATGGCAGCTGCCTGGACTTCCAGCCCTGGTGGGTGGAGCCTGGAAGTCCCAGAAGGAAGCAAGAAGGACATAGAAGCACCCCAGGATGATTCTCGAAGTCACCCTTGGGCCTCCACAGGGACACACAGTACCCTCTGATACACACACACACACACACACACGCACACACACACTTAAAATAAATAAATAAACTTTTTTTTTTTTTTAAAAGAATGGCCCAGAGAGATGGCTCAGGGATTAAGCCTCTATCTCTCTCAAGCAGAATCCTGAATTCAGATCCCAAATCCCACATAAAATGCCAGGAGGAAATGGTGATGGCCTATACTTCTGATCTTGAAAGATAGAGTATGGGAAACCTAGAGCAAAGCGAAGAGGAGGTAGAGCAATCCAGGGTGATTCCTAAAGTCTCTCCTGGGCCTCCACAGACACACATGGTGTCCTCTGATACACACACACACACACACACACACACACACACAACACACTCTAAATGTATTTTAAAAAAGAATGAAAGTTTCTCTCTCTCTCTCTCTCTCTCTCTCTCTCTCTCTCTCTCTCTCTCTCTGTGCTTTTGTCTAAACTGTAATATTTGGAACTTTTTGCTGTTTCTGCAAAAAGTAACTTCTTCACCATATGCCGCTAACCAATCTCTAAGTTTCCCAGGTTGCATTCCCACGGTCTCTGGCGCGGTTGTCTTCAGCTTTAAAATAGACTTATTCTCAACTGTACATACACAGTAACTCACTGGTAGGGAAAAGGGGCATATACCCCCAGGTCTATACCCCCAGAGAGAGAGAGAGAGAGAGACATATGCATGCACGCATACCATGACTCTCACTGGTAGAGGTCAGAGGACAATTTTCAGACATTGGAAAAGAAATGAGAAATGTGGGGGAGAAGTTGGTTCTCTCTTTCCACCATATGGGCTTTCAGGGATCCAAGTCAGGTTGAGGGGTTTGAGGGCAGATGCTTTTCCTGCTGAATCATCTCACTGCTCCCCCCTCCCCCTTTTTGACACAGGATCCCATGTGCTGTGTCTGGCCTTGGATTTGGATTCACCAAGTATCAGAGAGTGATCCTGAACTACTGAGCTTTCAGGCACTAGAGTGACAGTGCCCACCACATACACCCGCTAGGGCAACGGTGCCGACCACATGCACCGACTAGGGCGATGGTATCCACCACATGCACTGTTCTGCCCGCTATGGACACCCAGTATGACCGAAATAATCTAGCTGTCAAGCAATATGCATGCAGGCAGATTTGGGGAACTCGACCACAGATGGGTCTTTCCAGCCCCCCCCCCCAAATGCTGATAATTTTCATTACATGAAGTAAACGGACACCAAGCCTGGTGGCGCGTACCTAGCTCCCAGCTCTGGGAAGGCAGAGGCAGGAGGATGACTGAATCCAGGGCAGAATGTGGAAGTAGGAATGACTAGAAACAAGGAAACAAGAAGCCACAAAAACGCCACACACCTTAAAAAAAAAAAGTGTGTGTGTGTGTGTGTGTGTGAGAGAGAGAGAGAGAGAGAGAGAGAGGCCACCGTGTGTCCCTGTGGCGGCCCCAGGGTGACTTCAGGAATCACCTCCCTCTTGCTTTATTCTGGGATTTCCCAGGTTCCACCCACTAGGGCCACAAGTACAGATCAGGGCTGTTTCCAAATCCTGGTGTTTTTATGTGGGATCTGGGATCTGAACTCTGGACCACCTTCTGCTTGAGGCAGGGTGTTACCCATTGAACCATCTCTTCACACACACACACACACACACACACAAGTGCTGGTGCCTCCTGTGTGAACAGCTCAGAGGAAGGCATTACACAGGGATGTAGGTGATGGGGGGGTGACCTTATTAAAGATGAACTCATTACAGTAGTGTTTGTTTCATGGGCACCCACTGCAAGTACTGAGCTGACCCGAACCTGCAACATCTCATAAATCTAATGGTCAGGGCCCAAGTGCTGAGTCCTTAACGTCTGACTGGCAGAAGAGACCGCTACCTGGTACCTACTCTCAAGCCCAGCTCTCGGACTGTGCTAGCTCCCTGCAGACCCCCTTCGGAGTTTCCTCCAGCTGAGGATCCTAGGTAGGCAGCTCTTGGGAACAGAGCTGCCCAGGACCCCTGCTGTGCTTCGGTTGGGCCCCCCTGGCACCACCAAAGCTATTCTTTTTTCTTGTTGGCACATTATTTTAGGAGTGACAGCGGCCTTCTCCCTTTTGTAAGAGAGTGGAAGCCCCCGCAGCGTTCGTTTTGGAAGGGATCCACCAGTGGTGGCACCTATAATCCCAGAGAGCTCCAGGCCGATGCAGGATGGTAGCGGGTTCCAGGCCAGCGCTTGGCTAGTGAAACACGTTGTCAAAAGTGACGCGCTTGGGCTGGAGAGGTGACTCAGGGGTTAAGCCTCTGCCTTGCAAGCGGAAGGTCCCGAGTTCTGATCCTAGGCCCACGTATAGATGCCAGGCTGAAGCGGGGGCGGCCTGAGTTTCTGGTCCTGGTAGGGCGGAGCCTGTGAATCCCCGGGCAGAGTAAACAAGGAGGTGGAGGCGTCCATGGTGGTTCCCGAATTCGTCCGTGGTTCTACACACACACACACACACACACGCACACACGCATACACGCACAATTGAATAAATAATAGTAAAAAAAAGTGACGCGCTGCACGTGCAGTAGGCGGGGACGCGCGCCCCGCGATCCCTTTCATACTTAGTTCTGAAGCCCCTTCGGCGCGGAAAGTCAAGGTTGGTCCAGAGCCAGGGGGAGGGGGGAGAGCCCAGCTGGTCGCGGGTGGGGGGGACTGAGTGATATCCGTGGGGCGGGGCTGTCTGATCCTGGGGTAAGGCGTCCGGCTCTCGGGGCAGGGCGCTAGGTCTAGGGGCCAGGGCGACCTTAACGAGTTACAGGGCGGGGCGACCGGGTTGTGGGGGACGGGACCACCTGAGTTGGTTGGGGAAAGCAGGTGTAGAGGCGGGGCGAATTGGTAATGGAGTGGAGAGAGAGGTCCGAGGGCGGGACGTAGGGAAGAGCTGGCCTTGGAGTTGGGCGATCTGGGTAAATCGTGCGCGGGGGTGGGGGCACGGGTGGGGGCACGGGTGGGGGTGTCGAGGGGAGGATAGCGGATCGCTGGGCAGGGCGATCCAGCCTTAGGGGTTGGGGGCGGGGCGATCTGTTGGGGCGAGTCTGGCCTTGGAGGGGCGGGTGATCTGGCTGGGGTTGGAGGGGACGGGGCAAGTTGGTTTGGGGGCGGGGCGATCTGTTGGGGGTGCGTCTGGACCAGCGGGGCGGGACGATCTGCTAGGGGCGGGGCTCCCCCTGGTCCCTCCCTCCGGGCGACCGGACGTGACGTGGCGGACAAAGGCCGCGCACGCCGGGAGGGGTCTGGCCGGGCGTCGGCGGGCCTGGCGTGGGCCCGCGCCCTCCTCTTCTTCGCGTCCGCCTCGCTCAGGTTCCAGGACCCCCTCGCCCCCACCACCAAGTGAGTAGCGCGAGACGGGGCGGAGGGGACGCGGCCAGCCCCCCGCCAACCGCCTGGGAACCCGAGGGCTGCCCTGCGTCACGTGACCCCGGCGTGTGCGCGCGGACCAACCCCCACTCGCGTCCCACGTGCGCGTCGCCGAGGGGTCCACCGGCCGCACCTGGGCAGGGACCGGGGGACCGCGGGGTCAGGTGAGAGGCCGCCGCAGGACCTTCCGGGCCGCGGGCCCCGGGGCCGCTCCCCCTCCGCTCGCGTGGTCCCCTCCGGGGCGGGAAGCCCCTACGAGCGGGGCCGCCAGGGCTCGGCGCCCTGGCGCTCCCGGCCTGGCACCGCGAGGGGCCGTCACCCGGGAATTGCTGTGGCGCTTAGCCTGGGGCCGAGGCTCGGCTCACACAGGTGCAGCCCGAAGACAGCTGCAGCCTCGGGGCCCCCGGGACCAAGGTCAACAAGCCACTTTGCAGAAAGCCGTTGTCCCCCCCACCCCCCCAAATAAGCCCGCGCTCTGCTGCCTGCCATCTATGTGGTCGTTTTCCTCCCTGGATGTTGGTTCACAGCTGTTACCCGGGGCCGAGAGTGTCGGGGAGCTGTGGTTGTGCTAACAGTGGTCACCCAGTGAGGTGGGCTGAGCAGCTCGGAGGGACTGGACCTAGCCCAGCCTGGCACCTCTTTAATTCGAGTCCGGGCTTCCTAGGTGGTGGCCGAAGGCCGTGGTGGCTGGTTTTCTATCTATAAACTGGGCAGGGTTGGCGGTATGCGAGGAATGTTCTGGTGGAGGCCAGAAGCTCTGGAATCAAGAGCACTTGATCTTTAATTGTGTATTGGTTCAGGATATACAGGGAGCAAGAAGAGCTCACTCCCACCCCTGCTGCTGAGGGTCTTTGGGGTTGATCCCCAGGCGTGATAAGGGCTGTCCCAACTCTTCAAATTAATGCGAATTTTGGTGCGTTTTTCTTGCTGGGTCTTCTCAGTTGGCAGGCGATGAGACACTTGTTTGAGATCTTTGAGCTCGAGAGACCATGTGGCTTCCACCTGGCTTCTCAGACACGTGTTCGGTCACCACAACCTCCCCAGAGAGTGGGGTTCCCTGTTCCCAGTGAAGGGGCCCACTGGAGAGCACCAAGGTGGGCTGGGGGCAGCAGCCAGGGGAGAGGCATCCCCAGAGACTGGACTCTGGTTAGTCCCAGCCTGTCCGCTTTTTAAGAAATTATCATTTAATTATGTGAGTTCTAGCATGTTGTGTCCCAGCATGCACCTGGAGGTCAGAGTAGAACTTTGAACAGTCTGTTCTCAACCTTACCCTTTGAGGTGGCAGGGTCTCTCTTGTCTCTGCCCCTGTGCACTGCGCTGACTGGCCTGGTCTGCCTCCATCCTGCGTCTGACAGGTTTACTAGAGCACACCACCACGCTGGGTTTTTTTTTTTTTATTTTTTTTTAATTATTTATTCAATTGTGCGTGTATGCATGTGTGCAAGTGTGTGTATATATGTGTGTGTATGTATGTATATGTATGTAGAACCACGGATGAATTCAGGAACCACCATGGACGCCTCCACCTCCTCCTTCTCCTTGTTTACTCTGCCCCGGGATTCACAGGCTCCGCCCTACCAGGGACCGGAAATGCAGGCACCCCCGCTTTCTGCCTGTTGTCTATACATGGAGTCTAGGATCCGAACTCAGGACCTTCCGCCTGCAAGGCAGAGGCTTAAGCCTGAGCCACCTCTCCAGCTCCGATTTAATGTGGGTTTCGGGGATCAAACTCAAGTAGTCAGACATGTGCAGCAATCCCTTCCACCCACTGAACCATCTCCCTGGCCTGTCTTTTTTCACTTCTTTGTTGTGTTTATTCAGTTTCAAGTGTTTAATTCGTAGGGCTGGAGAGGTGGCTGAGGAGTTAGAATCTTTGCCTAGCC